>PVJO010003577.1:48057-120943 GCA_004026905.1 Hystrix cristata | reverse complement strand
GAGGAGGAGGAAGTATGTTATACACACATACTATAGATGTTTTCCTATTTGCAGTACCAGGGATTGAACCCAGGACGACTTCATGTGTTCTGGGTGAGCACCTGCCACTGAGTTCGTCCCAGCCCTTTTACACTCTTAATTTTGAGACAGGGTCTTGCTAAACTGCCCAGGCTGCCCTCGACCCTGGGATCCTCCTGCTTCAGCCCTGGGAGGCCTTCAGGTCCCTCAGGAGCACCCTTGAAGGGCACTGTGGCACCCCGCCCTTCTCCTCCTGTCCTTCCTGGGAGTGATGAACCACCTCAGCTCCCTGTAGCCCCCGTGCTGGCGCAGGCCGCTTGGTCATGAATAGCACCACCATGTGACAGCACTTGGGAGGCTGAGGCAGGAGGAGCGTGGTGAGTTTCAGGCCAGCCTGGGCTACACAGTGAGACCCTGTCTCAAAACAACAACCACCAAAAAACCCAAACAAAAACAAAAACAAGAAAGTCTTCCAAGCTTATCCATGTTGCCAAGTTTTATTTTGTTTTATTTTTTGGTGCTCAAGAAAGCCCAGCTAGCACCCAGCACTGGGACCCTGACCTGATGTGCATTTAACACCAAAAACTGGGGGTACGACACTGAGGTCTTTGTGCAGGAAAGGCCACAGCCTGGAGGGTGGCTGGCGGCTCCCGTGCCTGCTACTCGGGTGCCTGGTGGCGCCCGCAGCCACTGCTGAGGGGACCCGGGCAGTCCTGGGCAGCTGAGTGGTCCCCGGCCTGTCGCCTCTCCATGGCCCGGCACGGCCTGGGGGCAGAGAGCGGTGCCGGGCCCAGGCGGGACAATGCGCACTCATGGCCCAGTAGGCCACAGGTGTTGGTCAGGGTGGGTGGAGGGTCTCACTGCCACTGCAGCCCACGTGCCGTACCTGGGGCTGTCTGTGTGCCCACCCACGCACCATTTGCCCACCTGCCGGTGGGTCCAGCTAGCATCCTGGCCACCCACCCACAAATCTATC
This sequence comes from Hystrix cristata, assembly GCA_004026905.1. NCBI lineage: Eukaryota > Metazoa > Chordata > Mammalia > Rodentia > Hystricidae > Hystrix > Hystrix cristata. The sequence goes on along the minus strand of PVJO010003577.1, from coordinate 119,949 downwards.
CATCTGCTCGTCCACCCGTCCAGGAACCTACTCACCTACCAGTTAACCCATCTATCCTCCAAGCTCCTCATCATCCCTCATTCATCTATTCATCCATCTAGTCACCCACAGCCATTCATCTATCTACACATGAACCTCTATGTCCACCTGCCTTCCCAAGCATAAGCCTACCTGTCCACCCTTCTACACAACCGTCCATCTATCCATCCAACACTATCCACGAATCTATCCACCCATCCACATCTACTCATCCACGTATTCGCAGATTTGCTCATCCATAAATCCACCCATCTACTTACTTAGCAACGAAAAATCTATCCCGATTTGCCTGTGACTCCAACCATCCACCCATCTCTCCACTCACCCTTCCGTATTTCCCAGATGACAGTCACTCTGCTACCCAGCACCATGTCTCTTTCTGGCCAAAAGGGTAAAGGTCAGAGACCACGTTCCCTCTTCCCAGGGACACCCTGCACCTCCCAAATTGGAAGCCTTTCCAAGACTAGGAGCAGGTGGCGCTGTCCCTAGGCCTTTGGCAGCAGAGCGTGTGCCCGGCGAGCATGTGCCAGGGCTCGGGCGGCTACAGCCACTCACCCCCTCACGATGCCGCTCTCCAGGTAGTTGACTTGGATAAACTTGCCGAAGCGGCTAGAGTTGTTGTTGTGGGCTGTCTTGGCGTTCCCGAAGGCCTGTGGGGACAAGGCAAGGTTCAGATGGGGGTGGGCACTGTGCCGGGTCCCCAGGGCCACCCCGAGCCACGATGCCTTCCTGCCCTGTCCCAGCCATAGGTGGAGCTTGGGGCCAAGGCCCTGTGGCTCAGAGCCACAAGCTGCGCCGGGGCGGCTCCACTCTTGGGCAGGGCCCAGCACCACAGAGCACCAGCAACCAACGGCGCCAGCCTGCCAACAGACACCCTGTCGTCGGCATTCTCCATAGTGACAGCAGCCCTCTGTGTCCACAGGGATAGACCGGCAACCCCTCGGACACCAAAACCCGGGACGGGTGCTCGGACGTGACGTGGTGCTCAAAGAACCCACGCAGGCCCACACCTGCTAGTGAAGGACTGCTGATGACGGCCTGCTGCCGCACCGCCCGGAGCAGGGCAGGAAGGAACAGCCTGCACGCTCCCTGCAGGTGCAACTTGTCCCTGAGAATGTCCTCAATTCCAGATGGGTGACACCCACAGACACGGAGGCAGCAAACCATTACCAACTCCCACCTGCTACCTGTTGCTTTAATTTTTTTTTTGGTTTTTTGAGCAGGGTCTTGCTATGTAGCTCAGGCTGGCCTCCAACTCATGGTGATTCTCCTGCCTCAGCCTCTGGAGTGCTGAGATTACAGGCATGTGCCACCACGCCGGGCTAAAACTCACTGTTGTAATGTGGACAATTCAGTAACATTTGGCACATTCCGTGTCTTGCAACCACCATCTTTATTTGGTCTACAACACTTCTAGCCCTAAAAGGAGACCCCATCCCCATGAGCCTGTCCCTTCCCCCAGCCCCTGGCAAATACTCATCCATTTCCTGTCTGTGGATTCTCCTGCTCTGGGTCTTTCCTATCAGTGAGATCACACACCCTGAAGCCTTTAGTGTCTGGCATCCATCACTCAGCACCATAGTTTCAGGTTTGCCTGCGTTGCAGCGTGTGTTGGAGCCTTCTTCCTTTTCTAGCTGAGTAATATTCCACACACAAAAGGACTATGTATCCATTTGCCTGCTGATGGGCATTTGGACTGTGCCTGCCTCTGGTTGCTGTGCATGGTGCTGCTGTGGACACTGAAGGACGAGTTTTCATCTCTCTGAAGTCGAAACCGAGAAGGGAAACGGTTGGGTTGTATGTTGACTGTGTGTAGCTGTTTTCTAAAGAGTGGCCCTCTCACACATCCTTGCCAGCACTGCCTTGGGATTCCCATTTCCCCCCAAACTCCCCTGTGCTATCCTGCTCAGCTTTGCTGTCTTTTTTGTTTTGTTTTGTTTCTGAAATGGAGTCTCACTGTGCTGCCCAGGCCGGCCCCAAACTACTGGGCTCCAGCGATTCTCCTGCCTCAGCCTTCTAGGCAGCCAGACTGCAGGCCTGTGTCACCGACCTGACTCATGTGTGAAATCATTAAAGCACCGCATGGGCCCCTCAGCCTATCTGTGTAAGATGTGTAAGAGCTGCCCTGGGCCACGTGTGGCCGCAGCACCCCAAAGTCTCTGTGTACTCGCACAGTCCCCAGTCTGAAGAGACCCAGGACCCGGGAGCCTCTGTCCCAGTGTCTCAGACAAGGGATAACCAACCCATGAGGAGGTGGTGCTTTTTTTTTTGCAGGGAGGATGGGTGTGTATGATTAAATCCTGAAGGGAGGGCATTCACTCCGAGCTACAGTTCCAGCCATTTTTATGTTTTGATTAGGCTGGCCCGGAACTAGAGATCCTCTTGCCTCAGCCTCCTGAGCAGCTGAGATGACAATGTACCATGGAGCCTAGCTTTTGTGAGAGCATTTAAAGCAGAGGGAGGGTAAGCCGTGAGGAGGTTGTGTGCAAGTGTTGCACTGTTTTGTGGAAGTCCAAGTCCAGCCTGGGCAACACGGTGAGACCCCACCTCAATACATTAAGAGGGGCTGGGGGCAAGGCTCAGTGGTGGGTTTGTGGGCAGCACACGCAAGGCCCTGGGCTTGATTCCAGTGCAGAAAGAAGGCCAGAAAGCAAGCTGCCTTTCCAGGCTGTCTCTAGATTCCCCAAGTTCCATCCTGGGGCTAAGGCTTCTCGGGCCTGTCTCTGTTCTCTTGAGGGGCTCGGGACCCTGCAGGGAACTCTGAGTCTGGGGGTGGAGCCCTGTGCTGGCAGGAAGTGCCAGGGGTGGGGCAGGGGAGGCACAAGCCGCCCCTAAGGGCACCCTCCAGGCCTGTCCCATGTCTGCAGTCCCTGGGGACGCCAGCCCAGCGACAGCCACGAAGGGTCCCAGAAACGGCACATCCCCCATGGGCCTTGAGGCACAATCTGCCCAGCTTGGTGCTGGGGTGGCCTGGAGCAGCGGCTGTGCCACGTGCCGCCTTCAGATGTGTGGCGAGGCTTCTGTCTGCTGGGTCCCCTGGCTGTTGGCCCGTGACTTGCGGTGACCTCACACGTCTGGTATGCACTCCACACACGGGGCTCTGCAGAGCCGGCTGCTGGTGTGGTGACACGGCCGCCAGGAAGTGCTGGCTGCCTGGGCCACTGTGCACAAGGCTGGGGCGCCGCAGGGCTGATGGGCCCACGCTGGCTGGTGGCCGGGAGGGAGGAGGGCCTCTGGTGGGGAGGTCTCCGCATGGGGATGGTAAGGCCGGCCGGGCAGCTGTGTCTGCTTTCAGGTGAGGTGGGTGCTTCGGGAAGACAAAACCTCCAGCCCCGCCCCAGCCCGAGCTCCTGGCGTCCCAGCTGCTCAGCAGGCTGGAGGCAGGAGGACTGCAAGTCTGAGGGCAGCCTGGGCAACTCAGTGACTTAGTGAGAGCCTGACTCAAAATTTAACAAAAGGCGAGGATGTGGCTCAGTGTGAAGGCTCCATCCCAGTGCCCAAAACAAAGACAACTGGCTGGGAGCATAGTTCAGTGACACAGTGCTTGCCTAACAAAAACTAGGTTCCATCCCCAGTTCCATAAAAAAAGAAAGAAATATACATATATCTACCCACCGTCCCCCATTCTAGGTCTATCTAAAGGCAATGAAGTCCGCAGGTCAGGGGACAACGACACCTCATGTTCACCCCAGCTCCACTGGCAACAGCAAAAGACAGAGGAGTCCAGCCAGAGAGAAACAGAGAAAGACAACGTGTGCATACACCGTGGAATACTATTCAGCCAGAAAAAGGGCAAAACCCATCATTCCAGCAACATGGACGGAACTGGAGGACACTGTGCTAAGTGCAGTAAACCAGACACCAAAAGTCAACCACCACATGATCTCACTCAGAGGCAGAAGCAAAAGTAATCAAATGCATATAGAGATTAGAAAGGTGGTCACCAAGGGGAGGTGGGGCTGCTGGGCTGGGAGGTGCTGGGCAAGGGGCAGAACTGCAGTTAGACACGAGGGAGAGTCAACCCATCCACTGTGTGTCTGGGGACCGCAGTCAGGAACCAGGCACTCTGCAGTCCTCAGAGTGCCTTTTCAGTGTCCTTCACAGAACTCAAGTGCTTGAGCGAACCGCCTTCGCCAGCTTCTGCATCCAGGCTGCAGTGCGGATTTCAAAGCACACAGCACATCACAAGTGCTTTTTACAAACATTTCAGAGTGCTGGAAGTGGAAGCCAGGGCCTCGGGGACACCAGGCAAGCGCTCACCCCGAGCTGCACCCAGGCTAGGAGGACTCTGACATTGACTCAGGCCTCCCTGGCAGTGCTGGGAGCCCCAGGTGGGGCGACGCGGCTCAGCCCGCTCAACACCCAGGACCAGGACCTAGCGCCCACGAACGGCACGTGGAGTTGCTCAGACGCAGCCCGGGGAGGGGTTCTGGGCAAACCGACCTCACAGGACTCTTGCTGAAGAGGGTGCGGGGGCCTGGTGCGGGCCGAGAGGGGGCCGGGTCAGACACCAGGCAAACGGGTAGCACCTGGGATCAGTGTGGGGTGTCAGGGCTCATTACTAAGAGTAGATCCAGGAGGGAGTTGGGGATATTCTAACTTGTCAGATGTTCATGCCCATTGTAAGCCAAAAATACTATAAAGCGAACTATGCATTCCACTCTGCTGGCTGTGGTGGCACATGCCACCAGGAGGCTGAGGCAGGAAGACTGCAAGTTTGAACCCTCCCTGGGCAACACAGAGACTCAGCAAGATCCTGCCTCAAAATAAAAAATAACACAGTACACCCCGGCAAAGTCACGGTTCAGAGTTCTCAGCCTCAGTTGTTCAAGGATTTTTCCTTAGAACCTAACTAATAATTGTCTGGAGAAATCCCCACAAGTTTCCAGAAACCGCAAACATCCTCCACAACTTCCCTAGTCAGGGTGCCCACCCCATAACCTGTCCTGGGCAGACGCACCAGCAGCCACGTCATGGCAGGTTGCTGCACCACGTACCCATCTCAAGTGTTCTCAGTTTTGTTCTTCCCAAAGCCCTGAGATCCCTAAGACGCCGTCAAAACACCTTGCACCTTCCAAGGCTTCATTAATACATTATTTTATTAAATTACATAACTGCAGGAAACGCAGCATACCGAGGCTTTAAACTACAGAAATAGGCATGTATAGGCATTTTTTTTTATCACATCTGATATTTGTGGTTTTCCCAATTTGGGGGTGCTCTAGGAATGTAACCCCATGAATTTCAGGGTCCACTGTAATAAAAGGGGCTGAGGACGTAGCTCAGTAGGACACCCTTGGGCTCAAGCCCCAGTACCACAAACACATCCCCCAATAAAACCCCCACACATATACAAAACAAAAATGATTAACTCCAGCAAAGCAAAACAAAAATAACAAAAACAAAAAATGCAAAAACCCTCTGAGGGTACACATGCCAGACCCGTTCCACTTTCTGACAGCTCCACAACCCTCTTTCCCAGGGATGGGGCGCTGGGGTTCGCACCGCCCTGCAGGACCACTGTCCCCCTGCACACCTGGGCACAGGGGCTGCTCCAGGGACCCCAGGCCACCCTCAGGCGACCACAGTACCTGGGGCAGCAGCAGGGCAGCAGGCGGGTCAGAGCCGGCAGGGTTCCGGGACACCCCACTGCTGTGTGGGACCTGACTGTGCCCCTGGAGCCCGGGGCCAGACCGGAGAGGCCAGGTCCCAGCACAGCCTGTGCAGTACCCGCCAAACTCCAGGAATCCCAGTTCTTGGAAAAGGATCCCGGCATCTTAATGCCTAGACTGCGGGCTGTGAGGTCACGGCAGGACAAGAAGAGGAAGTGACTTAGGCCCTGGCCCCAACTATCTCCCTTGGAGCAACCATAGGCAGGAGGGACAGGAGTGCTTCATCCTGCTACAGAAGATCCTCGCGATCAGGAGGTTTGACTTTGCCATGGCGACACCAGGCCAACATGATGTTGACAAGCTACAGGAGACCCTCTATGCTTCAGTAAAAAATAGACCATGTGCGAGCTGGTTCTGACCTGCGGTACAGGGACAGATGTGTCCCGCACACTCTGAGGAGGGCGAGGCTCCCGCCGTGCACAGGTGTGAGGTGTCCCTGAGGCCTGAGTGGGGAAGGCTTGGTCCCAGGCTGGGGCTACCGGGAGTGGTGAGACCTTGACTCAAAATAAAAAAGTAAAGAGGGCCAGGGCTGCAGCTCAGCGGGAAGGCGCTGGGTTCTACCAGCACGCTCTTGGGTCTCGGTCACAGTGACGCAGTCTGGCTGGCACAGTGGGCGAGGAGCACTAATTGCACTTTCAGTTCAGGACATTCCTAGCCTGCGATGCCTCCCCGGATGCAGCCTCCAGAAGTCGAGGAGCAGCCTGTATGTTCAGGCCAGGGACAGCGCTGCTCTGCCAGGCCCAGGGGCCTGGGAGGGAGGACCACTGCGATCACCCCAGACAGATGGGGAAACTGAGGCAGCGTGGCACAAGCGCATGGATCCACCCGGCAATAGCACAGCCAGGGCCTGCGCCATTTCCGACCTGGACCTGAGAGGCTGGTGCCTGGACAGTGCACCGTGTCCCCACGTGGTCACCTGTGCCCACTATGAGCTAGCAGCCTGAGAGGCATTTCACAACGGAGGCCACAGCGGGCGGGGGATGGAGAATGGGGCCCAGGAGCACAGGGGACGGCACTGCCCTCCAAATAGGGATGTGCAGGGTTGCATTCAGCCCAACTCGCCTTCCCCAGCTGGGACCAGCTCTGGACACCTCACAATATGGGATGGGGCCTGCAACCTGTTCATATATTTTTTTTTTTGCTTTTTTTAAAATAAATATTTTATTTTAGAATAGGTTGTTTTTTTTTTTTTGTTTTTTTTTTAGGCAGGGTCTTGCTATGTTGCCCAGACTGGCCCTGAACTCCTGGGCTTAAGTAATTCTCCTGCCTCAGCCTTCCAAGTAGCTGAAACTATAGGCACCAATATTTTGCCTGCCTTAACTTTAGAATAGTGTTCTTTTTGTTTCTGAGGCACGATCTCCCTATATAGTTCACGTTGGCCTTGAATTCACTATGTCGTCCAGGCTGGCCTCAAAGCTCGAATTTGAAGTGACCCTTCTGCCTCAGCCTTCCAAGTGCTGAGATGACAGGTGTGCGCCACCATGCTCAAATAGTTTTAGAGTCAGAGCAAAGTGTGCTGTGTGCCCTGTGCTGAGTTTTCTGTCTTGTTCACATTAGGGCGACATCCTGGCCACAATGAACAAGCCAGTATCACTACGTTAGGATTCACTACAATCCGCGCTTTCCTCGGATTTCCTGTTTCTCCCTGATGTCCTTTTCCGGCCCCTCAGGACCCCATGCAGGTCCTGTGTTCCATCTCCTGAGGCCTCCCCTGTCCTCTGCCCCTGGGGGTGCTTGGCTGCCAAGCGACAGGGCGAGGGAAGGAGGGCCCGGGTTCACCCCGCAGCATGAGAGCAAACCAGGACAGCTGAGTACCTGGGGGCGTGACCCGGGTCCAGGTGACAGGTGTGCCAGGTGGCAATTCCCAAACCAAGCTAACTTAACCTATCCGCGTACCCCACTGCTGCCTCCCGGAGGCTGGGACCCCAGATCCGCCTCTCAGTGGACCCAGGCAGGCAGCCCAGGCCTCTGACCCGCTCCCCGCCGGGCTTGGGGTTCCAACGTTGCTCATCCGTCTCGAAGAACGAAGCTTCGGAGTCACACCTGGGTGAGGCCGGGCGGGGCTGTGGGGCCCTCCCCCTGGGTCTGGCTCATCTCACTCTGGCGTCCCTCGGAAATGGCACACAGATGATAGCAGCTCCTGGTATTCTGAAGGCCCGATGGTATTTCACATCGTCACTTTTCCATCCCTGCACCCATTCACTCAGTGACCTATTTATCAGTCTGTTCGCCCACTGTTCATCCATCCACCCATAGGTCTGTTTGTCTGCCTGTTGTTCTGTCCGTCCATCCTGTGCTGCCGTATTTATCAATCTGCTCACCCCCCCCACATTTGTTTTGCCCTTCATCCTGAGACTGAGGTTTGGAGGAGAACTGGGCAGGCTCCCCCCTCCATCTTCTGATCTGGTTTTCGGGGTGTGAGGACGATTTTGGGGAGGACAGTCGCCTGCGGGTGGGGCGTGGCCTGGGCCGACTCAAGGCTCTCATCCCTGCTGTACGCCAGGCCCGGCTCCCTCCCTCGTTCCCCAGCTCTGAAGAACCCCGCAAGGCTGGCGCAAGTCCAGGGACCCAGCCCCCCGCACGCGATTCTCAGTGGGGTCTGTGACCTGTGGGAACCCTAAAGGGAGGGGACACCTGCTGTAGACTGCCCTGCAGTTTGGGGTCATGTGACCTTTCTTCCCAGCTGCCCATTTATCCACCATCAAGGTTTCTTGGCACAAGGTCACACACGTCCTGCACTGTCTATGGCTGTGTCACCCCAAACGCCACGCTAAGCACAGGCCCACAGGACCCCTGCTGGTCCTGAGACCCACAGATATTGGGGCCCTTCTGCAAAGGGGGCCAGCGTCTGCCTGTGACAGGCACAGGGGCAGAAAGTCACTGTCCCCCTGGGGGTGGTCACACCACCAGGATCACTGAGAACTGCCAAGTGGCCCTTGTGTCCCCTTTACGCAGGGCCAAGGCTCCAGGGTCTTAGGAGGCCTGGCTCGGGGGCTGGCCCTGACCAGGGAGACTGAGTCATACAGAAGGCACTTTCAGGGCGTCTCCACGGTGATGCTCGGGGCTGGTGACACCCGGTGGGGTCTGGCGTGCACAGCCTCTGCTACTGCCTTGCGGATGATCGCCGGGAAGCCAACGGCACCAGGCTCTGCAGTTGGTAGACACCTGGCTCTGGTGTGAATGGCAAGAAGGTGTCACAGACAGACGGACAGGCGGGACCCTCCCTCACCTGCAGCCTGGAGCACCACAACCTCTAGGACACTTAGAAAAGCAGTGGCAAACTGGGCGTGGCAGCACACACCTGTAATCCCAGCTACTGGGGAGGCTGAGGCAGGAGGATCACAAGTTCAAGCCCAGCATGGACAACCTGGCAAGACCTCGTCTCAAACTAAAAGCAAGAAGGGCTGGGGTGCAGTTCTGTGGTGAGCGCCTGCCTGACACACCTGAGGCCTGGCTTCCAGCCCCGGCGCCACAAGGAAAACAGGGTAGCTGTTCCGGCTTGGCGGGCTGTCCCAGGCCCGCGCTCCGGCTTTTAAATCAACTTTCCAATTTCCGAGACGACCTTTCTGGATGCTTAAAATATACCTCATAATTTCACTCTTTTCTCAGACACAGGATTCCCAAAAATATCGCTTCCCCTTTGGTCTGAAACAGCCTTGGACCATCCAGAGCAGCCACAGCACCGAGGGCTGAGCTCCTGCACACTCTGAACCAGGCTGGGTGACTGAGGAACCTACGTGCGTGAAGGACGGCAGGGAAACGCCCTGCCTGCTCAGTGTGGGCACAGGTGATGCCTCTCTGTGAGGCCAGGACGGAAGCCAGGCCTCGCACATCCAGGAAAGCGCTCGCCACGCAGCTGCATCCCGCCTCCAGCAGCCACGCTGAGCCACACGTGGAGCCCCGGGATGCAGGGGCTGGCGACACAGGCCATTACCCTCCCTGTGCAGGCCGGGTGGGAAACATGCTCAGCCTCACATGGGCCTGGACGGTGAGCCACCAGGGATGGAGTGCACTCATGTGTGTGGGGTCACATGTCAATAAAGCTTTATGCGTACAAACAGGTGCTGGCCAGTTCACCTGCTAGCTGCAGGTATGTGCAGAAAGAAAGGAGACCTCTGGTTAAGAAAAGGCAGGAAAGACAAATGAAGTGATCGGTTTAAAAAAAAAAAAAGCAGCCCAAAAAACTGAGGGAAGACCTGCCCTGTGGTGGCTGTACACACTCACAGGAGAGCTGTTCCCGGCCGTGGCTCCTGCTTACTCCCGCTGGACCAAGTCGTAAGGAAGGAGATGAGCCACAGCCACCACCTGGCATGGGTCCAAAGGCCACCCCAGGAGAACACACACAGAAGGGATGAACAATCCAGGGCACACGGAGCCAGCACCAGCTATACCAGGAAATGGCAAGCCAGGCACAATGTGCACACCTCTCATGTCAGCTATTCAGGAGGCTGAGACAGGAGGATTCCGAGTCTGAGCCCAGCCTGGGTATTTTAGCAAGACCCTGTCTCAAAAGAATAAGGGCTGGGAGAGTGTCTCAGTGGTAAGCGCTTGCTGAGCACACACAAGGTCCTGGGTTCCATCCCCAGCACTGCAAAAAAAAAAAAAGAAAAGAAAGTAGTCAAGCTAAACCAGAATGACCATGTGGCAGAGGTTCAAAGAGTCAGTCCCAGGAGGATGGGGTGGGAGGGCCATCAAATCTAGCGCATATGAGCCAGACTGACTGCATCAGAAAACGGCTCGAGTTCTGTGGCCCAGAGGACCCCTCATCCGGGACAGAAGAGTGCCAGGGTCCTGAGGCATGCCTGGGAGTCCGTCCACACGTGCCTCGTCCCCTCTGTGCACGCCCAGGACGGCGACATGGCTGTGCTGAGGGTCACGGGTCCCGAGAGGGCAGCGGACGCTCTACCACACCACCGTGAACAGTGCCGAACTGAAAACTCACGGACTGCTTATCTGGAGAATTTTCCATTTGATATTTTGGAACCATGGCTAACCACGGGCAACTGAGGCCGCAGAAATCAGAACCACGGACGAGCGGGACGCCTCCACTCCATCAGCTGGGGACCACGTGGGGCGTGCGCTGCCTCTCGCCTGCTCTGGGCTCTGCTGCTGGATCTGGGAACAGGACGCCAGCAAAGCACCCAGGGAGGCCAGACCTCAGGCAGGTCCCGGACCCTCCGGTCCTTGTCCTGGGCGACACCAGACACTGCTGGAGGTGGGTGGGCAGCACAGTGGCACGGCCCATCATCCCAGTGCTCCAGGAGGCCGAGGCAGGAGGATTCCAAGTCCAAGCTCAGCCTGGTGACTTAGGGAGATGGTCTCAAAATAAAAAATAAAAGATGGCTAAAAAAGAAAAAGAAAGCAAGAAAGGAACGTGGGAGGATGGATGGAAGGAAGGAAGGAAGGAAAGGAGGGAGGAAGGAAAGAAAGCAGCAGTGAGCCATACATGTCCTCCCAGAAATGCACAAGAATGTGGCCCCTGCTGTTCCCTGTCCTCAGGGCCACCCCACAATGGACGTGCAACTCCCACGGCTCCACGCTGCCAAAAAAATCACCTAAAAATACCTGGGTAGGCTGGGGATTCAGCACAGTGGTTAGAGTGCTTGCCTAGCAAGCACAAGGCCGAGTTTGATCCCTGGCTCAAAACAAACAAACAAACAAACAAACAAAAAACAATAAAAATACCTGGGCAGAGAACACGTGTTAACACTGAGGCTGGCTCTGTAGGCGTCTGTCCTCAACTGGGGACCCACCACCCCAAGACACTGGACTGTCACCGAGCAGGCAGGCAGGCACAGGGCACACCTTAGCACAGGACAGTGACTGTGGCAAACAAGGACCCGCTGCCAGGGTTGGGACAAGACACACGGACTTGTCCCTAAGATGTGACATCAACATCAGAGGGCCCGCATCCCACGTCCATCCCCAGATCTGGGTCCCCTAACTGCATCTGCATCCATGACCATTAAGCCACCAGCCTCTTGGTGGCCCAGGCCAGGCTGAACACTGGACAAGAGGGCAAGGGGGCTGGGGAGCTCAGGAGAGCCTGAACCTCACCTCCTTTCGCCACCCCAAACACACCTGCACACACCCACAGCAGGCACAACCTGACCATGGGCAGGGCTCGGATCTGGGGACAGATGACAAGTGCCGAATGAGGACTTGCGGCCTGGAGGGACTGGCTGGAGATACCCCACCTCCCTGAGGCCCAAGGGGACCTGGGGCCCACGGGCAAGGGTGGGGTGAGGTTTGGAGCCCCACCCCACCCTCTGGGGCTGGGGACGAGGTCCACAACCTTTAAAGTGGCCGGGTCATGGCGGGTCTCAAGCTCAGTTCTGCCTGGGACGCCAACGGCTGCTCCGCATCTCTGACCCCGCAGCCCTGGGGACCTGCCCTTGATGTCACCCTCCTTCCCGCCTGCTCATGTCTCTCCAAGGCCACCCCCTGGCCTCCTGGAGTTTGATGGGTACACAGATGCCCTGGCCCTGCTCCTGGGCCTGCCTGGGACCCGGCACGCCCCTCCTAGTCCTCCAGGACACAGGGCCGCCTCCTCACCCGATGCTGCTGCTGGTGCAGGGACACAGAGGGGCAGATGTTGTCCTGCTGTCCTGCCCGGTGCTGACACAAGTGGTGAGGGGAGAGCACAGCATGGTCCAGCCTCCCAGCCACGAAAAGAAACCAACACCACTCCACACCAGCAGGACAGACCTCAAAAACGCGCCACAAGGAAAAGCTGCCACAGGAGGGGCCAGGCGGGGAGCGAGGGCAGTGCGGATGGCACAGGGCAGCCAGAGCTGCAAAGCAGTGGGTGGACGCGGCTCCTTCTGGGGGCGAGGGCACTCCGGACCTCGGGGGCTGCACGGCACTGTGACAATGCCTGGTGCCACCGAGTGCGTCTGCAGGGGACTGGGGAGGACAACTCTAACCAGGCTGGCACACAAGGCCCGGGGACGCCGTTGCGCCTCTACGGCTCACTCTGAACAGGCCAATTCTCTCTCTCCGGCTCGCCTCCTCTATCTTCTCGCCCAGGGCCTCCCTCAGAGCTGCACCCCCAGTGCTTCTTGTTCTATTTCAAGACAGGGTCTTTAAATTGCCTGGGCTGGACTCAAATGTGTGATCTTCCTGCCTCAGCCTCCTGAGTAGCTGGGATTACAGGTGTTGGCACCACTGTGCCTCGCTGAGTTTAATAAATCTCAAAGCACTTTAAAAACCCAACTATTGGCTGGGGATTTAGCTCAAACAAAAAAATCCAATTATGGAGGCAGAGATGGAAGCCGGTGCACCTGGTTCCAGACCTCCTGCCACTCCAGCTGAGTGGCTCTACCGTGTGTCTCAGTTTCCTCTCCTGCTGGGTGAGGGCGGCCAGTCTGCCTGCCGCAGGACGGTGTGAGGATGAGAAGATGGCCCAGACGCCTGGCTGAGCCCAGTCAGTGTCCCTGAGGGCAAAGGTCAAGATAACAATGGTGCCGTGGGCGGGTGTCCCTGCGGCCAGCTGGGTCTCCTCTCCTGGGAACTGGGCTCCCACATCCTCACTGCATGTCTGCTTTCGGAATGAAATCCACTCTGCTGTGCTACAGAACCGAGGCTGGTCCCACCCCACCCCTGGCTGCAGGCTTCCAGGGCTGCGCCCTCTGCAGCCACCAGAGAGCCTGGCGGTCCCGTGCTGCTGTGGACCCCATGCCAGGAAGCACATGGTGCCCGCTGCCTGGCGGGCCCACCTGTCCCCTGGCTGGGGCACATCTGCCAACTGGGTTGGCTTCCCACAGCACATCCTTCCTGTTTTCTGGTCAGAACTGCCTGGTGAGGCTGCAACCCTGGGGGAAGAGGCACCCCGAGACACCCCGACCTCAAAACACCCGACTTCTCCTTTTGGGGAGCCAAACAAAAGTCCCCGATGCTGCCGCCACACAGCCCAGGATGGATAGGACGGGTGGTGTGCAGAGCCCAGCCTGGCTGGGGAACTCACTTGCAGTGACTCATGAACCCCACAAAGCTATGTCTAAATCCTGACCCCTGGACACAGGATCTTTGTAGATGTAATTAAAAATAAAGATCTGATGGGTGTGGTAGTGCATGCCTGTCATTTCAGCACTAGGGAAACTGAGGCAGGAGGATCGTCCCAAATTGTAGGCCAGCCCAGTCTACACTGTGAGTTCAAGGTCTCCCTGAACTACATAGTAAGACCCTGTCTCAAAAAATCAAAACAAATAAACAAAAAATACAGACAGACAGATCCAGATGTATAAAGGAAGTCCCCCAAGATTCAGGGTAAGCTCAAGGTGATGAAACTTACAGATGACATCTAGACTCTCTCTGTCCTCGACCCTGACCCTAAGTGATGGGAGGGTGGGCTGGAAACCCAGAGGAGAGAGGGCCCCATACAGAGGCAGGCGGAGGTGGGGTGATGAGCCCCCAAACCAAGGACACCAAGATCTCCTTCTGGAGCCCCAGAAGTCAGGAGAGGCCTCCGAGAGGAACCAGTCCCGTCCACATCCTGCCTCAGGGCTCTGCCTTGGGGCCAGCCATGACGATAAACTCCTGGCCCGATCAGCTGCCCGATGTTCACAGCAACCTCGCGCCAGCGCGAATCTCAGGGCTCAGCTTCCTCCCCGGCAGCGGGCAGAGCTGCTGTATGCCCTGGAAAGGTGAAGCACGAACCACGCCGCCCAAAGCCCCAGGCCTGAAGACCCAGTAACTCAGCCGTCCTGCTTAGGGACAGCTCGGTCCAGGAGCCCCACGTGCTGCGAACTGGGGTGACAGCTACACGCCCGGTGCCTGACACTCACGGTGTGGGTCTCACAGGGCGATGATGGCTGCAGTTCTCCTGCAGGGGAGACTTGGTCGCTGGGGGATGTCGGCAACGTCTGGGAACATCTGGGGTCGTCACACCTGCAGAGGGCTGGGAACCCGGCTTGGAGACACTGTGTGTCCCACACATCCTTCCACACATAGGACGTGCCCACTGCAAGGACGAATCTGGCCCCACACTTGAGCAGAGCTCGCAGTGAGCAGCTCAGGCCGACTCCAAGACCTCTGATCCCTTGTGAACAGCTGCTCCAGCCAGGTGCGTGGTGCCTGTCATCCCAGCATTTGGGGGGCCGAGGCAGGACTGCCGTGAGTTCAAAGCCAACCTGGACTACAAGAGGAGACCTGACTTCAAAAAATCAAAACACAAAGTCGCCCCAGGAAGCAGTGTACTGCTGGGAGGTGGCACCAGCTCAGCTCAGTTTGGAACCCAGAGCGGGCACCACCCTCATGGCGGGTGCCAGCCCGAGAAGCTCAGCTCTGCCAGCTCAGGCAGGCGCTCGCAGCTGACTCACGTGGGGGTCGACCAACAGGGCTGACGGGGGCTAGGAGTGTCCGGGAACTGAGGGCCTCCCGGGGCAGGGCTCGGGGACGAGTTACAGAGACTGCTTCCTGCGGGCTGGCCGGGGTCCCCCGCAAAGGCTCCCCGCACACCCTCACCAGGAGCCATGTTTGGAAGGAGACCTGTGTCAGTGGGGCTGGACCTCACAGAACCAAGAGCTCGCTCAGCTCGCAGTTCGGAGTGCTGCGAGCCGGGGAGACCCCCAAGGCCCACAGTCTCCAGCCTGTGCTGCTATTGGAGCTGCTCGGAGACAGGACTCAGGGACCTGGGACTCTCCTCGCTCTCTGCTTCCTGGCCACCACAAGCCTGGCCACAGGGACGGCACCATCGGTCACAGGCGGTAACCTCCCCGATGCTGAGCCAAGTCAAACCACCCTCCTCCGGCCACTGTTGCTCAGGAATGTGCTCAGTAGCGGGAAGGAGACTAGTGGCTTGGTGACGGCACTGCCCACGAGCTGCCCGCGGGCTGCTTCCAAGACCAGCCTCCGCCCCTCCCGGCCCAGGACCCCAGCACTGCCATGTCGGGGCAGGCCTCTGGCCAGCACAGGAACTCTGGGGACAGGGTGTGTGCAGACATGTCCTTGGAACAAGGAGGCCGCGTGTGGACACAGACCCAGAGCGGACACGCAGGTGGCCAAGAGCAGAGCCCAGAGCGGGCGCTACAGCCAGAGACCCCCGCAAGCCCAGGCAGAGGAGAGGGCGGCGAGGGATTTCACGGTGCTCCCTCAGCGCCAAATGTAACCCCAGCCGGCTGGGCCTGCTCTGGGCTTCCCACTCCTCCCCGCAGGCTTGCCTGGCTGTTGGCAGCCAAGTCCGAGCGCAGCGACGCTGGGGTGGGGATCCATGCGGTCTGCAGGGCAGGCCGGTGAGGGGACATGGATGCCACCCCCGGGGGTGCCTGGGTTTTACAGAGTGGAGGCCCAGCGTGGCCCTGACTCTTGTCCCTTGCTCAGGAGAAGGGGACAGAGGCTGCATGTGTGGGCACTGCGCAGGACCGTGGCAAGAGGGGCCGAGAAGTATGCAGCAGGTGCCGACTATCTGCAGCTTTGCACATAGCAGACTTGGCCTGGTGACGGCAGGCGGTCAGGGCCCACCTGGTCCTCACTCCGTCCCTCCGCAGGGGACGGGCCTCATGGTCTGTGAGCGAAGGGGCTGTCCCACCCTGACACAGTGTCCCTGGCATCCCGGGTCAGCTCCAGGACACTGTGGGCATCAAACCCATGGGTGCTCGTGCTCCTTTGGTAAGATGGTATGGTGTTGGCATAGAACCGGCACGAGGCCCAGTGGCCTTCACTGGGTGGCCTGGACACCTCGGGGAGCGTGAATGCCGTGACAGCTGTCACGCTGCACTGTCCAGGCAGCGACGGCAACCCTTTCAGAGTTTTCAGTGGGGACACACGGCCGGCTGTGGCACACGTGCTGTGGCTTCACCACCACTGGTCTAGGGACTCAGACAGGAAAGGCGCCTCACACCTTCACTGCACAGCAACTCGTTCTCTGACAGTATTTCCCATTCACAGCTGGTTGAGTCCATAGATCCGATACTGTGACAGAACACTACACAGCAGTAAAAAGGAGCCTAAGCCTCAAAAAGACACAGATGAGCCATAAACACCTGCAGCTGCATGAGAGCAGCCACTTTCACAGGCGACAGACCGGTTTTTCTTCTTGCAGCACTGGGGACAGAACCCGGGGCCTCCTGCGTGCCGGGAGACCCACCTGCCGGCCTTGAGCAGGCCATACACCACGTGACCCAGCTCCCTGACACCCTGGCAGACAAGCGGGCCCATGAGATCACAGGGCAGGGAGGCAGCAGAGAAGGGAGGTTGTGTGTGATGTAACAATGGTGGGCCAGGGCCCACCTGCATTCGAGTCCAGCACATGCAGTGTCTCAGGCACCAACGCATCCACCCATACTCGCACAGATCAATCACAGCACATGCACAGTGAAGTGGCCCACACAGCAGGGCACACAGGAGTGCTAACGGCTCCTCTTTATTTTGAGGCAGGGTCTCACTATGCAGTCTACGCTGGCCTTGAACTCACTATTCAGCCCAAGCTGGCCTCGAACTCACAGCGATCCTCCTGCCTCAGCCTCCTGAGTGCTAGGACTGCAGGTGTGTGCCACCACACCTGGCTGAGGATTCCTCCTTTTGTTTCCTGGGGGTGCTGGGGATGGGACCCAGAGCCTCCCACACACCACGGTCTCTATCACTGAGCTGTACCTCTAGCACCTAGACCTACATTTGAGGCTGAGGCAGGAGGCACTCGAAGTTCAAGCCCAGCGGCATGGGCAACATAGTCAGACCCTACCTCAAAATAAAAAATTTTACGAAAGTGCCAGGGATGCGGCTCTGTGCAAAAGCCCCGAGTTCCAGCCCCGGAACTGTGATGTCAAGCGGACACACCTCTGCCCCCACGGCCCTGCCACTCACCTCGAGCACGGGCCCAGCGCCCAGGATGGTTCTCTCGACGCCACTGGCATAGCCCTTCTGGCTGAGTGCCGTGAGACAGTGGATGAGGAAGTTGGTGCTCTGTGTCTTGCCTGAGCCGCTCTCACCGGAGATTACAATGCACTGGTTCACACGCTTGCGCAGCATGGTATAGTAGGCCACGTCGGCCAGCGCAAACACGTGCGGCTCCAGCTTGCCCAGCCGCTGGTTCTCATAGAGCTTCACGTACTTGGGGTTGTAGATGGGCAGGAACTTGAAGGGGTTGATGGCCACCAGGATGCTGCCGGCGTAGGTGTAGATCTTCTGCTGCAGGAAGCGGCACTTGAGGCTCTTCAGCAGGTTGTCCTCCGTCAGCTCTGGCAGGTTGCACAGGTCGTCCACATCGGCCTGCGGGGGTGGCAGGAGGCCGCGCTGCACCAGGCGCCGGGCGGCTGTGGCCTGGGCCACCAGGGGTGAGTGCACATGCTGGATGGCACCATCGGCACCACGCTCCTGCAGCAAGAAGTAGTAGCCATCCTCTCTCGGGTGCTCAGCCTGTGCCCGCCTTGGCCACAGCAGCACGCGGTGCACAGGAGCATCGCTGGCGTCCAGCACCCACTCCTCGCCGCCTGCCTCCTTCACCTCTGCCAGTGCGTAGTGCTTGCTGCCATCCAGCTGCAGGCGGGCCACGGCCTCCCGGATGACCTCGGCCGTGGTGCTGTCCTTGGTGGCTGTCACACAGCACGAGGCCAGGCTCGGGATCCAGGACAGCTGAGGGTAGATGTGCAGGCCATAGGTGCCCTGCTCCCAGCGGCCCGTGCCGCCTGCCTCTGCGCTCACACTCATCCTGCAGCCCGCTGGGCCTCCGCATACCGCCCGGGCCTGGGCGCGCGCCGGCTCCTGTAGCTGCAAGGGAGAACAAACAAGTCAGGCAAGCTTGCGGGGGACAGGTTGGGGCGCCTCTAGCTGACGGCGTCTGACCTACCTGGGACCCCTCCAACACCCGGGCCAGAAGCGAGCAGCTCCTGGTGAGGACCCAAGACCCCCAGCTGTCTTGTCTTCTCTTTTTGCAATACTAGGGATTGAACTTAAGGCTCTTGTACTGAGCTCCATCCCCAGCTCTTCTGCATCTTTCATTCTGAGATAAGGACTTGCTAAGTTGCCCAGGCTGGGCTAAAACTTCTCACCCTCCTGCCTCAGCCTCCTAAGTGCTGGGACTAGAGGTGGATACCACCACACCCATTGCCTTCTTAAAGTTTTTTTTTTTTTCTCTTTTTTGAGTCAGGTTCAGGTGACCAGACTGGCCCGGAACTTGCAATCCTCCTGCTTTAGCCTCCCAAGTAACTGGACTCAGAGTCCTGATGACTGGGCCCAGACTTTCTGTCCTCAGTGGCGCCACTGACCCAAACCCTGTGGCTCTTATGACTAGTGAGACCACTGGACACCCCCAGGCAAACCTTCCACCTGAGTTCACCCACACCAGCACTCTCCCCTCTACCTCGGTGGCAGCCTCGAGTGCACCAGGGCCACAGCAGCTCCTTGCCACCTCCCTACCACCCCAGCGGGACAGACCCAGGAGCACAGCGGGGACCCGGGGAAGAAGACGCAGGGGGCGGGTGGCGATGCAGGGATGATGTTGGGGCAGACCCTACACTGTACTAGACCCCGGGTGCCAAGGTTGAGGCAGAGGGGACAGTGGCGGGGGATCTGGACCTGCGTCGGCAGTGAGGCTGTTCTAGGGCGTCCTGGGTGGTTCCCTCCAACCCTGCAGCTTCTTTACCTGCCCGTGAGCTCTCCTGCCAGCCCCCCATGATGTCATTGTCACAGGGCCCCACTACAGCCTGGAGCTCCACGAAGCTCTACTGTCCAGAGTGCAGAGCCTGGGTACTCGACGAGGACAGGGTACCTCTGTACTACTCTAGTTTTGGGCTTTTCTGTAAATCTTCAATCTTAAAATCCAATGGAGAAAAGTCATTCCATTTCCCGTGTGGCACTGCTAACAGGGCCCAGGGCCTGGTGTGCACTCCATGAGCATCCACTCCTGGGCCGCACAGGCCTTACATGCTGATTTTTGGAAACATGCATTCACTTCTGAAGGCTACAGGAGAAAGCAAACTCGAGTGGTGCTGATGGCCCACTGGGGTCCGGAACACAAGGCCAAGACACAGGATGGGCCCCACATTCGAGGGCGGCTGAGAAATGCAGACAACCAGAGCTTGGCTCGGGCCTAGCAGGACAGGCTGGCAGGTAACCAAACACGTGCATGTGTTGAGTGTAACCCAAGTGACACAGTGGGAGCAATCATCCTGTGGGGCTGGAATGGCAACATCTACGAGGGGTTCTAAAGGATGAAGAGGAGTCCATCCACGAGGCGGGCAAATGGAGGGGCAAGGGTATGACAAGCCCACTGCTGCTGTCAACAAACGAAGCTGTCCTGGGTCAGCTTGTGACCAGCCTGCTACCCGACAGCAGGGTAGAATGCACAGTCACGGCACAGTGGGAAGGGGAGGAAGCCCAGAATGTTTACCACACAACCCTGTGCAGAGAGGGCTCGCTGACCTCTGCCTGGCAGAAGCGTGACTCAGCGTCATGAGCCCAGGGGCCAGGGCCACCAGAGGCTGAAGATGCAGAGCGCGAGGCCTGCAGGGGGAGGGGCATGGCCGGAAGAAGCCAGAAACAGGGCGCACAGACATGGGGGAGGGCGAGAGGTTTCACTCTAACGACTTCCCCCAATGGACCGAGCGGCACCGTGTCTCCTTCTAGTGCCAGGACGCGTTGCATACAGGCAGCACAGCACGGGGCGCACGGGAGTGCAGTCGAGGGTGGGTGCTGTGGTGGTGTGTGCCAGGCTCTGAGTCCCAGCCCCGTGCCACAGAAAAACAAAGAATATGCTGATGATATGCCAGTCAGCCCCACGTCTGCAGCCTGCCAGGTGCAGTGCTAGCCTGTATAGAGACAGCTGGGCCTGAGAGCCCGTCCTCGGGATCCTGGGACAATCCACTGGCAGACACCACTGGAGAGCCTAATTCTTCACTTGATATGGTAGTGTGTGTGAATACTTTTCTACCTCCCCAGACAGGATTTGATGTCTAGCCAGTTTGTTTTTTGCTTGTTTCCTGAATAATTACTTATTTATTTTTGTTTTGAGGTAGTCTTGCTAAGTCACTACATTGCCCAGACTGGGCTCAAACTTGCCATCCTCCTGCCTCAGCCTCCCAAGTGCTGCATGACAGATGTGTGGCACTATGTCCAGATTCCCAACCACTCTTCATTGGCTCCAAAGTCACGCAAGATGCGCATATTTCCGGGCATTTCTGAGCACTGCCCCAGGGTCAGTCCTTCCAGGAGGACTTAGACAAACACAAGTGCTGTGAAGTCCGGATTCAAGCAGCCACACTGCCCTTCAGAAAACTGCATGGGCAAGAAGCAGGGCCGCTCTGAGACACACTGGCAGCATCTCTGACCCTCACGCGAACCCGGCAGGAACGCAGCAGTCCTCCCAGGAAGCTCTCGGAGAACAGGCTGATGCCTGGCCAGGGATCTGGACACAACTCTTCCCAGCAGCCAGAGAGGAACAGTCCAAACAGATCCTGAGAAGAGAGCCGTAATCCTGAGACACAGACGCTCACAGCGCAACTCCCGATGCCCTACCAGGAGAAACGAAGCGAGGGACCGTCAGCGGTGCACAGACAAACAGAAGGTGGACTACTACTCAACCATGAGAAGAAAGGAAATACTGCCACATGCCACAGAGTGGGCGGACTGAAAACAGCATGCAGGGCAACACGGTCCAGCACAAAGCTGCTTGGTGTGTGACGCCACTGCTGCAAGACGTTCAGACAAGGCGAACCCGAGATACCAGACCGGCACGTGCCCCGTGCCCCACTGCAGCTCCTGGGTTTGCTCTGTGTGGAGATCCCGCCGTCTGCAGCTTCCAGGGCTGTGGTGCGGGGCAGCCACAGACCACACAGCTGCTGCCCACACTGGATGGGGGCAGGGGCTCTACCGACCCTCGTGCCCCTCCATCACCGCCTGGAACACGGGCATCATTCTCAGAAGAGCTCAGTGGCTTCCGGCACACTTTCCTCACCAGGCCTCGGAGGCCTGGGACCCAGAAGTTTACTGTGCAGCAGCCCGTGATCGGCATCACAGGTGGATGTGAAACCTGCACTGAGACCCCGGGCAGGGTCCGCACGACAGGAAGTGGGTCTGAGACCTTGGAACGGGTGCCGGGGGTCCCTGCAGGGGTCACTGTGGCCGTGTGCTCAAGCAGGAGTGCTGACGAGCCGCCCTTTCCTGACCGCATCAGTCACGGCTCCACTGCACCGCAGCCCATGCGCTGTCCAACCCTCGGCCTCCGCCAGCACTTGCGGCACCAACAGGATGTGAAGTGTGTCGAACCACCAAGGTGACTCGGTCAAGGGCTGCGGAGAGGGTCTCCCTGCCGCCACGCGGAAATCCAGCTGGGCCAGAACACCCAAGGGTGCAAACACACACGGCGCCCATGGACGGAAAGGAACAAACAGGATGGCGGGTCCATCTGCACTGTGGAGCACTCCTCAGCCATGAAAAGGAGAGGCTCGTTGAGCCCCAAGACTGACCCTGGGGAACAGGGGCCGAGGGAAAGCGGCCAGCACTAGGGTGGCATGGAGTGCAGTGTGCTCATGGGCATGTCCACACTGGGCAAATCTGCACAGACTGGGGCCTGGCTCAGCCGGGCATGGGGAGGGAGGCCGGGGATCGACAATGGGCTGACCTGGGGTGTAAGAATGTTCTGGAACCAGACAGAAGCCCTGGCTGACCACGCGGAGAATCCACTCTGTGTTCCTGACAGCTGATTTCACATCGAAAGAGTCTGACCACAGCAAACGCCAACACTGCTTTAAAACCAGAAACGTGACAAACTGCAAGGTTTTACTTTCTGCACCTCCACCCAGAGCTGCCTCACACGATCTGCATGGCGGAGGCAAGAGGAAGAGACTGGGGGTGCCCAGCCCTCACATACACGCGTAGAGCCCGCATTCACAGAGCCATCATCTGCAGCACGTTTCTCGGGTGAAATCACCCCACTCAACAAGGAAGCCAGTGCCCACTCCTTCTGGGGTCTGCTGAGTGCAGTTGCTCGAGGCACCGACCGCGCTGGTGTGGGACGGACGATGGCTGTCACCTGCAGTGGGCCTGAGCTGGGGGGCACCGAGTGGACTTGTGCTGGCTCTGCCTGCCTCAACCCTGATGGGAACGAGTCCGCTTTGTGAACCGGCAGAAGGTGGGGCCCAGCCATGACTTGGCTCCCACAGGGACGCCCGGTGCAGGTGCTGGTGACAGGAGGGCTGAGGCCTGTGTCCCAGGAGGCGGCTGGTCCCAGGGGTAGGATACAGTGGGGATCTGTGGCTTCCAGTGGGAACAGCCCAGGGGGTGGGCAGCGTCACAAAACTACACCTGAGCCAGCATGGTGGCGCATGCTTGGAACCCCAGCATGCGGGGGGGGGCTGTGGTAGGAGGACTGCTGTGAGCTGGAGGGCAGCCTGGGCTACAGAGTGAGATGTTGTCTAAAAAAACAAACAAAAACCTGGGTCCCTGCAGCGGCTGGCTGGGGTCACCCAGGACCTCAGCATGTGACCTTGCTCCAAAACTGGGTCTCCAGGCTCTGGAGTTAGGATGAATCGTGCTGGATGACAGCAAGGGAAGGTGGCAAGGGGCTGGGGGTGGCCTGGAGCCCCAGAGTGGGAAGAGGCAGGAGGTCTCCTGCCTGGGGCAGGCTGGGAGGTGTGCAATCTGCCCAGGGGGCTTCTGGGAGAGAATCAGCCCCAGCTGGTTTACACTGCCCAACTTGTGACCCTTTCTGATGGCAGCCCCAAGACCCTCATGCGCAGCTGTCACCCGAGGCCTTGAGCCTGTCTGTCCGAGCTGATGTGTTTGCTCCCCAAGGCCAAGCTCCTGGTGGTCTGAGCCCCAATGTCTTGGTGACACCTCCGTTCCTCGCCCGGTGTGTGCCGGACCACCATGGCTAACCCCAAGGTCCCTCTGCCCCTCTGTCCGCCCTGGCTCCTGCGTGCCCACAAGGCTATCTCATCTGGAGATTTTCTTTTTTGGGGGGTGGGGGGTGGTGTTGCTAGGGATTGAACTCGGCCTTGTGCTTACTAGGCAAGTGCTCTACCACTTGAGCTAAATCTCAACCCAAGGCAGTTGTCTTTCCACTTTCACTAAATGTCCCTCTGGTCCGCATCCTGGGCTGCAGATGCACGGGGGACCCATGACAGACCAGCAAAGACAGTGGTGTTTCCAAAACTGTGCAGTAAGGCCAGGCGTGGTGGTGCGTGCCTGTAATCCCAGCACTCGGGAGGCTGAGGCAGGAGGAGTGCCTCAAGTCCCAGACCAGGCTAGGCTGTACAGTGAGTTCAAAACCAGTCTGAACTACACACTGAGACCTGCCTCAAGAAACCAAACAAGGGGCTGGGGATTTAGCTCAGTGATTAGAGTGCTTGCCTTGCAAGCACAAGGCCCTGAGTTCGATCCCCGGCACCACAAAAAAAAAAAAAAAAGAAACCAAACAAAACTGTGCAGTGCCCTGCAGAGGAAGACCACTGTCCTCGCACTTCCAGTGGTCGCTGCAGGGTAGGGTCCTGCTGGTGTCCAGTGGGAGGGACAGAGACCCACAGGGACGGAAGCATTTGGGGACAGTGGCAATCGAGGGCTGGTCTGGAATAAGGAACTCAGGATGGTGGCACAGTGGCTGAGATGGGCAGAGGAGGCCTCGGAGGTGGGGAGGACCCCAGCCCCGTGCTCAAGGTACAGGGAGGGGACACCAGGACGTCACCCATGGCGGTATGCTGCTGGACTGTGGGGACGGGTACCACAGGAGTCAGGTCCACATACACACAGGCGGGTTCTGGTCACTGGCTGCAGGGCCAGGGGTGGGGCAGGCAGGAGGGCACTCCAGAGCAGGGTGAGCAGAGGACCCTCCTCACATCCTGCTGCCATCTGCCGCCAGGCCCAGGGGAAGGCACAAGAGGACGAAGCACAGAAGGCTGCGGGAAAGCTCACATCAGGCAGAGCTGGGTCTCGTCCCAGTTGCGAGGCCACCGGGGAACACCTGTGGGTGGCTCAGGCCCTGGGCCACCTCGATCAGGGACTAGGCCCAGCCTGCTCCTCTCAGGCGGGGAACATTCCTCATCCAGACCGCCTGGGACCGCAGGGTTTCGGGTTTCAGATTCTTTTGGATTCTGGAATATGTGCACAGCCATCAGGAGATAGCTGGGGGATGGGGCCCAAGTCTAAATATAAAGTTCCCTGTCATCTCAGCACCTTGGAAGGCTGAGGCAGGAGGATCGTAAGCTGGAGTCCAGCCTGGGCAACTTAGTGACACCATTTCTCAAAGCAAAACATTAAAATATAAAAAAAGTCTGGAGATGCAGCTCAGCATGAAGGCCTGGGTTCCACTCCGATGCTGCAGTCCGTCAGTCTCACATCCCAGGCACATACAGCCCAAGGCTGACTCCACGCGACCATCTCAGCGCCCTGGCAGCACAGCCAGCAGCGTGACTTCCGTGCGCTCGGGGCTGAAGTCAGTGCTACAGAAGCTCCAGATCCAGACACTTGGCCCAGATTAGCTCAAAGCCCCTCGCAGGGCTGGAGGCGCGATGCGGGGGTAAGCACAGGTGCTGCGTGTGGGGGCCAGGCTCCACCCCGGCACCACGTACACACACAGCCACACGCAGACAGGCACATGCACACGGGCACACACGGGCAGGTACACACCCGGAGTCCACCTGGTGCCTCCCACTGGAAGCCTCCTTCTAGTTCCTTTTCTTCCCTTTCACTGCAGGGCTGGGGACAGAACCCAAGGCCAGCGCTCATCGACACCCCAGGCTCACAACCTTTATGGGTGGCCCCGGCCTGGTGGTGACTGCAAAACGGCAAACAGAAAGCCTGTTTCCCACCCGACTCACCCCTTCATCTTCACCTGGGACCCACACGCCAGCCCAAGTCCCTGGCACAAAACGAGGCGGGACTCACATGAGGCCTGCACACCTCACCCCAGAGAGAGCTGCATCCCTAAAACACTGAGCGGAGGGGGGGCTGGGGATTTAGCTCAGTGATTAGAGTGCTTGCCTTGCAAGCACAAGGCCCTGAGTTCAATCCCTGGCACCCCCAAAAAAAAAAAAAAAAAAAAAAACCACTGAGCGGAGGCCGCAGGAGATCAGGGCTGGATAAGGAGCTGCCACCCCGCATTGTGCAGGAGTCCAGACAGGAGGACAGCAGGACTCGGAGTGCTCACAGGATCTCCAGCCACTATTCTCAACCCGCTGCTGGTTACTTGGGCCGCCGTGGGAGCTGGGGATCTAGAGCACTGACTCTTCAGGTGACCAGTGTCGTTTACGTGTCCATCACCACTGAAGAAACCCGTGTGATTCCAGCACTCCAGGAGGCTGAGGCCCCATCTCAAACTTTAAACACGGGGCCCAGGATGCAGCTCAGTGTTAAGGCCCCGGGGCCCATCTACCCAGTGGCTGTTGCCCCCTCACTTGACCTGACCAGCAAGCTCCCGCGTCCATCTGCTCTCCACCTGCGCTGGGTCTGCCCGACACTCTGGCTTCTGCGTGGTGCTCCCCATCCTCCAGAGCCCCCCGATGCTGTCCCGGCCACCAAACCCAACCTGTGCCCAGTTTCACAGATAAGCCAGTGGCTGGGTGCCCTTCTGGGATCCCATGCCCTCTCTCGCAGGTGAGCAAGCTCTAAATGGGGAACTGGTGGCCCCAAGGTCTGCCCTGGGCGACACCCATGGAGACAGCCACCATCAGCCCCTTGGAAGCCTATTCTGGCCCTGTGGACATGGTGACCACGGAATAGCTGGAGGGTGCAGGGTCTCTGTAGCACCTCGCCTGGCTCTCCCAGCCCTCTGTGTCCCTGGTTCTTCCCCAGGTGCCCCTGTCCTTCAGGGATACTTGATGAGACCTGTGGGAGAGGGGTGGCTGGCATCTAGAAGGTTGAGGCTGGGCTGGTGCTCGACATCCTGCAGGATGGGTCACCAGAAAGAACGCCCCACCCTCAGGGTCACTGGGGCCTCAGAAACCCCACCTCAGATAGACAAGGGAAGGGACTCTCGAAGCCAGGGGCCTCAGGGTACACGGATGTCATCATGGTTCCATCCCACAGTCACATGGGGACGTGGGGAGACCCCGGCAGAGCCCTCGGCCAGGTCATGACCCGAATGCCAGCTGGTAGGAGAGTCCCCGTCACCCTCTTCCTGCAGCCCAGCCCCATGGGCCTGACCCTGGCTGCAGACAAGGTCTGCCCCTGCTCCCCGGGGTCCCAGACCGGCTCTGAGTGGGCTCCCAGCACTCCTTTCGGTGGAGGACAGCAGGATTTCCAGAAGCTTCTTCATCCCATCACAGGGGCAGTTGCTGGTGCCCAGCTCACTGGGGGCCATGAACAGAGCTGCTCGGGGACACACCCGTCCGGTGACCAAGGCAATGCTGAGGACAGGGACCCAGAGGGCACCCACTCGTAACTTTCTCCCAGATCCCCAGCCTGGCCCCAAAACATCCCTGTAAACTCCCAAGAGATTTGCTGCCGCTGGGTAGGTCCTTGCCTCTCGAGAGTCACCCTGGACCTACGAATGTAAGATCCAGAAAATCCCCTAGCAGGGACCTTCCGAAGCTGACGCAGCCAAGCAACATGCCGCCCGACCGTCCAGGCGAGGGACAGTGCGCTCACAGTGAGGACCCTTCCTTCCCAAGCGCCTCCCTGTTCAAAAGTGGGCCCTGCTCCCCACCCAGTGTGATGGGTCAACTGTGTCCCCATATGTCCACACAGTGAAGTCCCAAGCCCCAGAAAATAGGAAAGTGGCTCGGTTAACACCAGGTCCTTAGGCCAGACCCTTACCCCTGTGACAGATGTCCTGCTGAGAGGAAACCAGACAGAGGCAAGGGCAGCGCCATCTTCACAGCGACACCAGGACACAGGGAGATGATGGCCTCCTGTGGGCCAACACACGCTGGGAAGAATATCCCAAACTCGACACCTTGCCCTTGGACGTGGCCCTCTGGGATGATAGGAGGGTGAACTCCTGTTGCTCCGGGCCACCCATTTTGTGGCACTGTGTCATGGCAAGCCTGGTGAGCACCGGGGGTCATGAGCCACCTCCAAGGGTCCCTTCTAGTATACGCACCCCGTGGGAGGGGCAGAGCTGAGCCACGCACACATGAGTCACACGGGGACAGCTTATTCATGGCCCTGGGCCGGGCAGAACCCCTGAATCACTACTGCACTCGTCAGGCTTGGACTCGGAAATGAGCACAACCCAAATTTAGGAGCTGTGCTTGGGAAACACGCCCGGTCCCAGGCTCTCTCCCGGCCTAGAGGGGGGTTCACAACCAGGCCCCAGCGGTGCAGTGGCAGTGGTGGTGGCCTGGCAAGACGAGACAGGGGCCTTTGTTCTGCCACCCCGGGACGACAGCGAGGGCAGAAGAGAAGGCCTGTCCTGCTCTCCGTGGGGAGGTCACTGCGCCGCTGAACGGCGGGCCGAGCAGGAGCTGCCTGGCACAGCCGGGCAGGAGTCCGAGGCACAGGGGCAGCGCCCAGGGGGACCCACCAGTCCTGAGCCCTGGGGTGCGCATCTCCCCCGCCTGCTGAGGTGAAGCAACATCACAGTGCGGGGGGCTGGGAAGGGGGACAGGCAGAGAAGGGACAGCAAGGGGCTTTTGGGAACAGAGGGCATCTCAAGGCACACGGGAGGAGATAATGTGGCTGACAAAAGTCACCTTTATCTGGGCTGACCTGCAAAGTAGCTTTTGAGACGAGAATCTGGTATCTCTAATCTCAGAGGAAAAGCGACAGTTTGTTCCCAGACGGGACAGTGCCTTCAGAAATCCAGGTCAGGGGTGACACAAAGAAGAGAAGGACAATGGCCCCCGCTGTCCCTGCTGCTCCTCCAGGCCATCCATCCTGGGGGCGAGAGCTGCACCCCCCTCCCGGTCTGGGCCTAACAGTTCCTCCTTTATCACACCCACTCGCTGTGGATTAAGAAGTGACCACAAGGCAGAATTCAGAGACCGCGTCCCGCCCTCAGAAACAGCTTGGCACAAGACACCAGGCTCACTGAGGCTGGGGGGCCCGGACAGGAAGCAGATCCTAGCATCGGCCTCACCTGGGTCGTCCCGTGTCACCAGGGCGAGAGACACAACAGCCTCTTACACCAATGGCGGTGCAGCTGAGAAATTCTGCACCAATTTAAAATGACCTACAATCCTTCTCAGGGGGTCAAAAGCCCAGGGCCCAATCTCAGAAGCTGCCACCTGCCTGGGCCTGTTTTAGGGAACCGGGAGCAAGGACTCTCTTGCTAGTGGGTGGCAGAGTACCAGAGCCGGGAAAAACCAAAGCATCTATCCCACAGACATGCAGCTAGGGCAGGGCATCCGAGGAACCCACTTGCACCATCCTGTCTTTCTCTGACACAGCTTTCCAGCCGAGTGCAGGCCACCCACCTCTTCCACAGAACTCGCTGGAATCCCCCTCATCCCACAGCACACCTCACTCATCCCTAATTCTGCCCCAGTGACATCTTGTGCCACCTCTGATACCGAATCCAAATACCATTTGTTCCATAGGAGGACACCAGGTGTCCCTCCCCAGGGGACAAGGGCTCATGTCTATCCTTGGGAGCCAGCCATGTACCCAGCGCTGTTGGCTGTTGCTTCGTTGAACCCTGGGCCCAATGAAGATGAGATGAGGAAAAGGAAGTGAGCAGTTAGAGCACCGCTGCTGGGGAAAAGAAATAGATCCTGCAACCAAAAAGCAAGGGAGATTCCCAAATCCCCACCTGGTCTTCACCATCACCAGGCAGGAGCAGAGGAGGACCCAGTCCAGGGATTCCCAGCCACAGCTCTGGGGATGGGTGTACTGTGCGAGGTCTTATCACCAAGACCAGGCCTGGGGGCGCAGTTCAGTGGTGAGCACTCGCTGGCACGTGTGAGGTCCTGGGTCCCGTGCTCAGCACCGCAGGGCACTGTAGAATCACTGCAGTGGGAACTTAAGAGATGGCTGCTCAGAACACGGGAGGCAGGGCGTGTCCCACAGACAGCAAAGTTAATAAGAGGGGTTGGCTGGAAAACGCTGATGGCGCTGATCCCTTCCCCTCACAGGTGAAGGACCAGGAAGAGATACTTGCCCGAGGCCTCACCCCTAGCACCCCTGGTGCCCCCTCCAGAGACCTTACCTGGCCACACTCTGGTACAGGGAGGAGGCCAGTGTGTGCCCCCAGGATGGGACAATTCTGTCCTCTGCCACCTGGCCACTGGGGTGTCTGGGCCAAAGCAGACTCATAGACAATGTCTGCAGCAGGCAAGACTGGGCTGTAATTGTGTGTCCCAGGGCAAGCAAGGCTGCAAGCCTCCTGCCTCCCAGGCCAGAACATTCTGGAAAAGGAACTGGGGTGCTTGTCTACGGCCTTCTTAAATACTTAAACTATTCAGATCCAGCTCCTAGACAAACTATAGCCCCCTTAAGGATCCCCACAGCGGTGAAGGGGACACATTAATGCCAGTCAAATCCCCCAGCTGGCAGCCCTGTGCCAGAGGAGACAAAGGCCCGGCCTGTGACACTCCTCAGCTGCCCAGGTCACCCAGTTGCTCCGACACCTGTAGAGTCTGCAGACTCAAACCCACCAAATGCTATGGGGAGGGGCTGTGACCCTCGGTGACGTCCTTCCTCACCGACTTCCACACCAGCCAGAGGGGCACAGGGGCAGCCCCTTAAAGACCCTCGGCCTGCAGGGTGCCCCGGAAAGAAGTAGGGGCATGCAGTGACCCGGCCTCTGCAGGGGCTGAGCTCACTGCCGATGCCGCCGGGGACACATTTCCTGTGTGTCGTTTTACCCATTTAAGTCCAAGAATGGAGGCTGCAAAGGTGGCAGGCGTAGCATCCCCCTTCCCTCTGAAGCACAACTCAGGGCCCCCGAGTTCCTTCCTCGCTCCCCAGAACTCCAGAATCCACCTAGTCTGTTTCCAAGACAGAGGACGCCAGGAGGGACTCGGGCTACTGGGTGTGAATTCAGGAAGGAGGGGAATCAGGAGGGAAGGGGGGATCTCTGGGACTGCACCCCAACAACCACACAGTGCTACTGCGGACCTTTCCTCCATTGCCCTCCTCCCAGTCCCCCGCTTTCTTCCCGCCCAGCCCCCGCTTCCCCCTTCCTAAGAGCCGGCTGCCACATCAGTGGTCGGGAGTCTCTCGCTCTCGGGGCGCCCAGGCCGGGCCCGGACCCCGTCCCCAGCCGCACCCCACTGCTCCGCCGGCCTCGCCCTCCCCCGCCGGGCCTCCCGCCTTCGCTC
This sequence comes from Hystrix cristata, assembly GCA_004026905.1. Lineage (NCBI taxonomy): Eukaryota > Metazoa > Chordata > Mammalia > Rodentia > Hystricidae > Hystrix > Hystrix cristata. The sequence continues at coordinate 89,108 of PVJO010003577.1, read as the reverse complement.
CCCGGGCCCGGCCCGCTTCCTGCGACCCCCAGCGCCTCCTCAGCCACGTCCTCCTCGGGCCGGCGCACCCCGCTCCGCCCGCCCGCGTCCCCTCCGGCCCTGTCCCCGCCACCTCTCCGGGCCCCTCAGCCCGTCCCGCCCCTCGACCCCGGCCGCCGCGTCCCCCGCGAGCCTCTCAGCCCGTCCGGTCCCCCGCACCCTCCGCCCACTTCAAGCTGGAGCGCCCTCCCGCAGCCGCCCTGGCTCACCTGGGCCTCGGCCGCCGCGCGCCGCCGGTCCCGGGCGGGGTTCCCGCTCGGACACCCGCCAGCCCGCCCGCCGCCGCTTGGCCGCCGCTCCGCCCCGCCGCGCCCGCCGCTCCCCCGCGCGCGCCCACTTCCGGGTTCCGGAGGGGCGGGGCCTGGAAGCGTGACGCCTGCGCGGGCGGGGCGGAGAACCACGAGGCCCCGCCCCTTCCCCGGGCCTCGGCCACCGCCCCCTACCGCTGGTGGGCGATACCAAGTGTGATGCAAGGAGAGGGGGGTCCGCGAGCGCGGGCCGTCAGCTCCGCGCTGTGTCGGCGCGTCCCGCCCCGCGGTCACCCCTCCTGCGACTCCTCCATGAGGTCCCACCCGCGGCGCGGGGGCGGAATCAGCCTCGGAGCGCTGGGCCTTTGAGTGGAAGGCGGGAAATGGCGGAGTCCTTGGGGCGTTGCGCGGGGTGAGTGGAGCCGCCACGTCCTAGGTTTGTGGGAACTACAGGGGTATCTATGGCGAGGGCTGCGGCTCGCCAGCAGCACGCTGGGGAGTGGTGACCCTCGGGGCAAGTCCGGAGCCCGACTCCTCTGGGAACCCTGCGGCGTCTGCGCATGCCCGGAACTCGCGCTCGCGACCCGGCGCGCAGTTCGAGTCCAGCGCCCTGCGTTTTGTGCTGGTGACCCGGGGCGAGTGGTTCGGCCTCAGTGCCTCGCTTTCCTGCGCTGCGGAAAGGCCCCAGTGATGCCGTGCGACTTCGGAGGCACCGGGGGAGGCGTAAGCGTGAAGCAGTGGCGTTGGCGACCTTGGAATAACAGCCCACCATCGCGTGTCTTTTCCTCCTTCCGCTCCAAGTTGCACGGTCCCCATTTAGAGAGGAGACACCGGAGGCCTCAGAGGGGGTTGCATTCGCCCAGGGTCCTCCAGCAGGAGCAAGAAAGAAATGGGACACTTGCTGGGCGCTCAGGGTTGTGCGAGTGTCACCAACCTCTCAGGTCCCGGCCTCGCCGATTGTCGTTCCCCAAGAACTCGGGGGACAACTTGGGAAGAAAGCAAAGGTTTCTTCAAAGCTACCTGGAAGGAGACGAAAGGGCCCCTGGTGCCTTGTATCCTCATCTCCCGTGTGCAGATGTGCAGGGAGGACAGGAAGGGCGATATCGGGACGCAGCAGGGCAGTCCCGACCTGCGGTTGGTGTTGGCAACTTCCTTTCCCACTCGTGAGCCGGCTTGCTGACAAGTGCTGCTTTTCTGCCCCTTCATCCGAGCTGAGGAGAGGAGCGAGTGGTGGTTTTCACCCTCGACCTCAGGAAGTCGGGCAAGCAGTTGAGCTCTAGTTGGTTTTAAAGATCCATTTTACCCTCGCGCTTGGTTTATTCCGTGCCCCTCCCCTGTCTTGTGGCTGCCTACCTAGCTGGGTGCTGGAGCCTGGAAAAGTACAATTAAAATTGCAGGGCCAGGGGCTGGGGATTTAGCTCAGTGGTTAAAGCACTTGCCTTGCAAGCACAAGGACCCGAGTTCAATCCCCAGCACCAAAAAAAAAAAAAAAAAAATTGCAGGGCCAAATACCCGAGTCTGTCAGGGTACGTGTCATACTGCAGCTGCAGCTGCCAGGAGGGCACTTTGCTTTCACGAAGTCATGCAAAGAGCGACTTTTCTCAGTCGCTGTAGCTCTGCCTGATTTGGGTGGAGTTCCTCCCCCCACCTTCTCCGAATGCGAACGCGGCTCTTCTCTTCCGGTTAAGCAGTGGCAGTTGTCAGACCTCAAACTCACATAGCACTGGCTGCAGAGGTCTGCCAGAACAGGTCCCACGCTGCACATGATAGTCCACTGGAGTCAGCGAATAAAAACGAAACTTTTTGAGCCCATTTGGAGCAATAAGAGATTTAGAAAGAGTCGTTCTTTAGCCAAGTTTATCTAGAATTGATTGTCAAATTTCATCTTAATAAGTGATAGGGCCCTAAAACATGAGAAGTTTCGCCATCACTAGTTATAAAGCTTACAAGCAAAAACTGAAACAAAGCTAGGCATAAGTGGTGCATGCCCATAATCCCAGCACTCTGGGAAGCTGAGGCAAAAGGATGGCAAGAGGATGCCCAGGACTGGGGATTTAGCTCAGTGATTAGAGTACTTGCTTTGCAAGCACAAGGCCCTGAGTTCAATTCCTGGCATCACATTAAAAAAAAAAAAAAAAAAAGATGCCCAGCCAGGGCAATTTAGCAATTTAGACCATTTCAAAAGAGCTGGCGTTGTAGCTCAGTGGGAAGGCCCTCTGTTCTATCCCCAGTACTGCAAACTAAAAATAAGTAAAAGAAACTAATAAGAGCAAAGCAAATCCAGTCTGTGTCAAAGAAAACCAATTTGTGAAGCAAGTTTAGTTGTGTTAGAAAGGTGCATTAAGCGTATAGTAGAGCCCTCTTTTTCTGCAAACACGAATTACCATTTGGGGAGAGAACACTTAATTACGTAAAGTAGCAAGAATTAGAGCTGGGCATGGTGGTACACACCTGTAATCCCAGCACTCAAGGATCACCGAGAGTTCAAACCAAAACGTAGGGAGATTCTGTCTCAAAAGAATAAAAAATAAATTGAAAATAGCAAGAATTACTGTTTGGTACTTACAGATTGGGGATTTTGCTCAAGTGGTAGAGCAGTTGTTTAGCAAGCACAAGGCCCTGAGTTTGATCCCCAGCATCCTCCACAAAAAACCATACATTTTTGTAATAAAGCACAGCTGTCTCTTATTGACTGAGAGGAACAAAGCTCTTAACAGCTAAATGTATGCGAGCACTACACAAGGTAGCAATTTAGCAAAGCGGTTTGCTTTTATAGCATAAGGCAATGAGTATGATTGCATTAAACCTGGACAATTAGACTCCTAAAAATAAGACTTATTCTATGTAATAGTTTATTCAACCAGAATTATGAAACAAAAGTTTCTTTTTAAAAATACTTTAGACAGATGCCTAAATAAACCCTGACTCTCCTCAGATTTAATTTTCCTCACCAAGGAAGGCCTAATAAGACAAACAGCAGCTTATCTACCATAGAGAAACAACCCTTTTTAGCTTTTTGTAAAATTTAGCATTAGGCCACATAAGTAGACATTGACAGATCAGGTGAAGTCACAGCTGTTAACTCTCCTGGCAGAACAAAAGACATCTCTCTGAAACTGACTGCAATACCAGATGAGTTGCCCTTACACAGGCATGGCTCTTAGGATAAGCCAGGAACCTTCAAATGATGAGCAGAAGTGACTTATTCCTCTGAGAAGATGTCATTTAAAGCTTGTTCTGACTGACCTGCACGAGACTGAAGCTTTGACAGAAGTCTGCTTGTGCTTACTGTCCTTCTAGAATAGTCTCAAACTTAGGGAGCAGATACCTTCAATAGCACATCACAGAGTTGGTCTGTGAGTCACACTTGGTAGACCCAAATACATCATCTTTTCCAGATCTTAGAAAACCAAGAATACTTGGATTTGCATTTAGCAGATGTTTTTAGTTTTGTTTTTTGGGGTTTTTTTGTTGTTTTGTTTTGTTTTTTTGGTTTGATTTTGTCTTTTGAGGCAGAGTCTCACTATGTAGTCCAGGCTGCCCTTGAACTCACTGTATAGCCCAGGCTGGCCTCAAACTCCTGGCGATCCTCCTGCCTCAGCCTCCAGAATGTTGTAATCACAGGTGTGTGTCACAACTCCAGAGGTTTTTAGTATTTTAATTACAAAGAGCACAGATGTGAGCCACCTGCAGCTGGTGCAGGTGGAGTGTCCAGAGGATCCTCAGTCCCCGAGAGGCTCCCCCCTTGTCCCTGCCTCCCTCCAACCCTGCCCTACCTCCCTGCCTCTGGCTCAGGCCGAAAAGCAGCGTCATCCTGGACCTGCTGCATCCCTGATTAGTCAGCCAGGCCTGTCTCCAGGGCCTGTCTTTCCTGTTACATCAGGGTTCATGCAGTCTATTTTTAAATTAAAAACTGGGCATGACATTGGCTGTTTCTAGTTTACAAGTCAATGACCTTTCATAGTGTGCGGCTTGTGAAACGCCTGCCTGCATTTCCAGACCCTCTAGCATGTGGGAAGGAAATGGGGGGCGGTCATGGCCCCTGCCCTGCCCCTGGCAGCAGCAGTCTACTTCCTGTGTCTAGGCTTCCCTGGGCTGAGCTATGGCTGTACCTGGAGCATCTCCTAGGTGGTCTTTCGTGTCCAGTTTCTTTTCTTTTTTTTTTAATTTTTTTTTTTCAGTTTCTTTTCTTTTGAGACAGGCTGGTCTCAAATTTGCCTCAGTCCACCCACCTCCACCTCCCGAGTGCTGGGATTACAGGTGTGTGCCACCGTGTCCACCTTGCCCCTCTCTTCCACCTTCCTTCAGCATGCTGAGGGTGCAGCCAGGTCCCTCTGCAGGACCACCAGGCACTGTGGGGTGCTGAGCTGCACCCCGGGCACTGCTCCTGGTGCCAGCAGGGCCCCCTGCAGTGACCTCTGTATCTCGGGTGCTAGGAGGCACCTGGCTGTGTCACTCTCTGTGCCCTACCCCTGCACCCACACAGAGGTCACAGAGGCCTGTGAGGACACGCACCTCACCATGTTGGTCCCAGGCCCAGCCTCTAGGACAGTGGCAGTAAAGTGGCATCTAAGCTGCCAGCTCTACAGCCCGTTACTGCCCGTGCCTGTTAATATGCAGGCCTGGGTCAGGAGGGCAGCCAGGGACGGTCCCTGCCCTGCCTAGTACTAGAGAGCCCGTCTAACTGCCCGTTGCCATCTATCCTCAAGAAGCTTGTCTGTACCCAGGTGTAATGGCGCACCCATCATCCCAGGTGCTCAGGAGGCTGAGGCAGGAAGATTGCCAGTTCCGGCCCAGCCTAAACAGTTAGGGATTTAGTAAGACCCTGTCTCAAAAACAAGCTGGGGGGTGGGGGATTTAGCTCAGTGGTTAGAGTGCTTGCCTTGCAAGCACAAGGCCCTGAGTTTGATCCCTGGCACCAAAATAAAAAAAAAAAAAAAGAAAAAAAAACACAATTAAAAAGAGCTGAGAGCTGCACATAGTGGTGCATGCCTGTAATCCTAGCACTCGGGAGGCTGAGGCAGGAGAATTGCAGCGAGTTCAAGGCCAGCCTGAACTACATAGTAAGACCCTGTCTCAACCCCCACCCAAAAAAAGCTGGGGCTGTAGCTTAGTGCAAAGACCCTGGGGCCAAGCCATGGTACTGGGGAGAAAAATCATCTTGTCCCTGTCACCTGTCTGAGCCCCATCTGCTTCTCGCACCCTGATCCACCCTGTGCCTGCTGGACCACGGTCCTTGCCTGACAAGGGACACCGCCCTGCTCCCCCAGAGGACCTGTGTCTGGGTGGCCCATGGCCCCAAGGCAGGTGGGCAGCCTGTGAGCGTCTAAGGGCCAGGGGACCGTGATGCCATCTCCCCAGAGATGCGCTTTTACGGAGCCCTGGGATGTGCTCTGCCAGGGCCACAGGCCATGGCTGTCATGCCTCCTGGAGGTGGCTGGGCCTGCTGAGACTGTTCCCAGGATTGAGCTGCCATGCCAGCGAGGCTGCTTGCTGGCATCTGTCTGTCACACACAGGATGAGCGAGGCTTCTCTGCTCTCTTCCAGGAAGCCCTCTGTGGCCGGGCCCAGCACTCCCAGTGGCTCCAGGGCCAGAGGGAAAAGAATACAAGGTGAGTACATTAGCACCCTGCGAAGAAACTGTGCTGCCAGGCGGGCTGGCACAGGCCTGCTAGCCCCACACTCTGGGAGGCTGAGGCAAGAGAGTCGCAAGTTGGAGCTCAGCAATGTAGTGAGACCCCTGTCTCAATTTAAAAAGGGCTGAGGATGAGCTCAGTGCCAAGGTCCTGGGTTCAGCAGCTAGTACTGCCAAAAAAATTTTTTTCCCTTTCATCAAGTGGTTTTTTGTTTGTTTGTTTTGGTTTGGTCTTTTGAGACAGGTGGGAGAGTGGTGGAATCCCGCTACCTGCAGTATGAGAGGAAAGCAGCCAAGAAGGTACCAAGCCCGTCTGCGCAGTGTTGCAGCCCGGCCTGTCTGACGGGGCTCCGGGCCCGCCTGGGTGCCTCAAGGTCACGGCGCTCTGCGGAGCCCCGTGTCACTGTCACGCACGGCCCGTTGCTTTAGAATGTCCTTCTGTGGACTCAGAGGTTTAATACCGGTAGGAAAGCTGTCTTCAAGACCAAAGCACTGTGTTCTCTGTAAAATCCTTTGTGTACCAAGAATCGGCCCTTGTCCTCTCCTGTGTCCTGGCCTGTGTGCATACCCCCTGACAGGACATCTCTGTCCGTGTATATCAGGTGACATGTAAGCCCCCGAATCTGCTTGCCATAAAGGAAGAGCAGAGAGAAATGGCCAGGCCCAGGCTGGGTGTGGTAGCACACGCCTGTCATCATAGCACTTGCGAGGCTGAGGCAGGAGGATCACTGCAGGTTGGAAACCAGCTTGTGCTAAGTAGCGAGTTCAAGCCCACCTGAACTGCATTGCAAGACCCTGTCTCAAAAACAAAGAAAAGCCAGGCCCTGCAAAGAGGTGTCCATCCCTGAGTGTCACTCGTCCTGGACAGGGCCCTGCTGTGGATGCTGTCAGAGCCAGCGGGAAGGTGGCGGACAGCGCAAGGAGGCCCAGCCAGCTGCCTAAGGCCACAGGTGTGGGCACCCAGGCGGAGTGGACCAGGGTCCCGGGGCGCAGTGTCCGAGCCCCGCCCTCCTCCCCGGAAGGTCACGGGGTGCAGGCCCCCAGGAGCTCCCGAGAGGCTCTAATTTTTGAGTACTGACATGAAAATTCCATACCATATAACCTTATTTTGTGCACAGAGTTATTAGGATTACTGAATAGAACTACCTTCACGCTGTGCATACGAGGCTGTGTGGCCTGCAGACAAAGTCACATTAGACTCCCCCGTGCCTCACAGTGTATATGTGAATGCCCCTAAACGGGGAGAGAAATCCCCAAGTCCAGCATTTGCGGATGCCGCCCGCCAGGTCGGGGAGGCCACCTGGGCTTCCCGGTGTGTCCCCACCACCCACCAGGTCCCACCACTTTTGGCCTCCCTGCCCCAGGATGCGAGTCAGCAGCACGCTGACTCGAGTTCTGGTCTGGACAGCAGACGGCAGCAGTGTGGGCGAGGGCGACCTACAGTCTACCTTGCTGGAGGGGCACGGCACAGCGCCACCCGACCTGGACCTCTCAGCCATTAACGGTGAGCCTCGTGCCACCCGTAGCCGTCGGCGGGCTCCACGGCCCACGGGCCCTGGCTTGGGATGGTCAGAGTGGGAGTTACTGACTTAATTGTGGTCAGGAAAAGACAAGCACTCAGTAAAAACTGCATGCGGCCCTGGGGTCTGCATCTGTCCCGGGCTGGCCACGTGCAGTCTGATCCTCCCTTGTGTTGCTGGGCAGTGGCAGCGAGGGCAGCTCCCAGGCAGCCCCGTGGGCCCAAGAGGAGCAGCCGTGCTCCACAGCATGCTGAGCTGTTGTGCAGGGCCGCTTGGTGGGGTGGGCAGAGTCGGTGTGTTTCCCACTTAAGTTTTTCCAGCCTATGGCGCAGTTGGTGACCGTTACCTGGCCGTGAGTCCGTGGCATACGTGCTCCTCATTTCTTTATGGTAGACAAAAGTGTGGTCAGGAAGACGCCACAGTTAGAAAAGACAATGTCACGGAAAGCCAAGTCGACATCCTTCGTGGCCCCACAGAGGAAGAGTCCGGTACGCGCACGGCATGAGAGACCTCCACACGAGCACACCCGTGTGCCTCAAGGGATGGTGGGCCACGCCGCCCTGGTCGTGCAGAGAGTGGGTGTCCCCGTATCCCTGCGTGTGCCGTGGTGGACACAGGTGGGGCACCCTCAGCTGGGTGAGGCCCAGGGTTCCGAATGTAGAGGGTCAGTCTCCCCGCCTCAGAGGAGAGAGTTGGAACCAGCTGTGGCACACGCCTGTCATCCCTGCACTCTGGGAGGCTGAGGCAGGAGGATTGAAGGTTTGAGCCCAGCCTGGGCAATTAGTGACTCAGCCAGACCCAATATCAACAAGTTTTTAAAGGGCTGGGGTGTAGCTCAGCCATCTTCCTGCCTCAGCCCCCCGAGTGTTGCTTTTTCCTTCTCACAGGACTTACCGGAAGTGATGGAGATGATGGCCTCGCAGACGTTGCTGCTGACCCTGCTGACGGTGAAGGTGATGCGGCGCCGTCCCCGGGCGGGAGAAAGGGGCCTTGGCATCCCAGGGCCTGAGCTCCCACTTGGCCCCAGCAGATGGAGAACGGGCTGACGCGGCTGGAGGAGAAGGCGGAGCGGAGCCTGCTCCTCATGTGCCGGGAGCAGGCGCAGCTGCAGCAGAAGGCCCACGAGCTGAGGCGCGAGCTGCTCCTCCGGCAGAGACGCCGGGAGCTGGCAGACATCCTTGAGGCCCGGGTCAGTGCAGGGCCCTGGGGTCAGCCCCGAGTGTGCGGTTCCAGGGCCGGGGCCTCGTGTGTGTCAGGCAGGCGCTTGCCGCCGAGCTGGGTCCCGGCTGTTGGGTGAATTTTATTCCGAGACAGGCTCTCCCTCAGTTGCCCAGGCTGGGCCTGAGCTTGTGATCCTCCTGCTCTAGCCTCCAGAATACTGGGGTGACGGGTATGGCCACCATGCTTGCTTCGACTTCCTCTTCGCAGCAGGACCCCAGTTGCAGTAGCCTCACCCTAACTTGATGACACGTCCCGAGATGCCTCGGGTGCAGTTCATGTAGCACCCGGCATGTTCATGTTGGCATCTGGTGGCCAGACCCTGGGCCAGGGGCCCCGGGTCCCTGTCCTTATGAGCATAGATGTCCCCACAGACATCCAAGCCTGACACGGGTTAGGGGCTGGGATTTGGGGGCATGCTGGCCATGGCCAGGCCCAGACTCTGTGGCAGGAGGACAGCCTTCCTGGTCCCCGCGACCTGCCGACACCCACCTGGACAAGCCCGAGGTGCGGCTTGCTCCTGGTGCCCAGCCGCGGTGAGGAGGAGGGTACTGCAGGGATGGGAAGGACGGTGCTGCATCTTTTTATCTGAAGTGCTGGGGACAGAAGCCAGGCCAGATGGTAGCCGGCAGGCTGCACCCGGCCCTGACATCATACCCTGCCCATGGTGCCGATGAGCCTGCTCAGCCTGTGAGGCCAAATTCAGACAGCTTCTGGCCAGCAGGGCCCCATCTCACAGGGTGCCCTACCCCCTGCAGATGGAGGTACTGCAGCCCTTCGAGGCAGTGGCCAGGCACTTTCAGGAGCAGTACAGGACTCTGGCCACGGCCCTGGATACCACCCGGCATGAGCTGCCTGTGAGCGCTGTGCACCTGGAGGGCGACGGCCGGCAGCTCCTGGGTAGGGCTGAGGGCCATGACACACATGTGCCGGTGTGTGGGGCAGGGACGGTGGGCTGGGCCAGCCAGGCAGAGCGTCCTGAGGCCGTGGGGCTGGGCCCATCTCTACCTTCTGCAGGCAGAGCAGAGCCCTGAGCCTCGGCGCCCCTGTCCTCCCCAGATGCCCTGCAGGCCGAGCTGATGACCACCCACCACCTGCTGGCTGAGCTGGGCATCGGTGGCACCGAGGAGGACGGGCAGGTGCTGGCCCTGCTAGGCGAGCTCAGGGACATGACCGTGCAGAAGGACCAAGAGCTCCGGAGGTGGCCCTGATGCTGTGCGGGATGGGGTGGCTCTTGGAGGGGTGGCCAGCGGGTGGTGGTGTCCATGTGGTAGGCAAGAGAATCTCTGACCACAAGCGCCTATGGGATTGCTGTTACATATGTTTCTGTGTACGTGTTGCAGTCCTGGGGATGGAACTCAGGGCCTTTGCACTGAACTGCATCCCTAGCCTTTTTTTAGTTTTCGAGACAGGGTCTTGCTGAGTCACTAAGTTTCCTGGTATGGGTTCCAACTTGGGACCTTCCTGCCTCAGCCTCCCAGAGTGTTGGGATCACAGGCGTGTGCTGTCGTGCCTGGCTCAGCTGCCAGGTTTTGTTGTACACATGAGCTTTTCGTCCCGTCTGCCTGCTGCTGTCGCGCACACTTTCCCGCTGACCCCTGGTGGAGCCGTCTACGGAGCCCTTCCTCACCCACTCTGTCCCCACAGGAGCTTCGCGCAGGTGCTGGAGCTGTCGGCTGAGGCCAGCAAGGAGGCAGCCCTGGCCAACCAGGAGGCTTGGGAGGATGCGCGGGGCACCGAGGCCGCCCGCCACTGGTACTTCAGTCCCCATGGAGGGGCTCCGGGGCCCTTCGGGGACAGCTGAGGCACAGTCCCGCCCCGCCAGGCCCTTCCTTTCACCTGCCTCACCCAGGGAGGGCTGTGTGGTGACCTGGGTGTGACATGGAAACACTGGAGTGCTTTGCTGCTGCTTAGCAGCATGGCCATTTTTGTCTCATATTTAAAGAAGGAAATTTTGTGTCACAGCCTTTGTTCTGTCTGGCAGGGACAGTGAGGAGGTGCATGTGGTCTTCGGAGTGTGGCACCTCTGGGATGGGACCGGTGACTGTCACTCACTGGAAGGCTGGGCCCAGGAAGGGGAACTGCACCCTTCTCAGCTTTGGGGACCTTTGCGTGTGCGTGACTAGCGTCCCGGGCCCGTGTGAACAGATCCGAGGACCAGCGCTCACCCTGGGCCGGCCTGGGTTCTGCCTTCACAGGAGTAGAGGGAGGCGTCCTTGTCCCTTCCAGTCCCCAGGAAAGTGGTCTCCATGGTCTGGTTCCGTCCTGACTTGCGCCCACCCCATGTTCTACACCTGGGCTGCTGCAGCTGGAGATCTGATCTGGCTCCTCAGCCCACGGGCCACCCAGCCCAGCTCGGCCTCAAGTCCAAGGTCAGGGTGTTCAGGCGTGGGGCTAGGGACTGCGGCTGCCATGGCAGGGGCCTTGTCCTTGCCGCAAGCAGAGTTGGGGCCTAGTCTCCTCTGTCAGGTGCCACCCATCCCTCACCCCACCTCTAGTCCCAGGGAAGTTTGTCATCAGGTGCCCTGCCACCCACACTCTGTCCCCGGCTCCCAGAGCCACCTCAGGGCCCCGCTGAAGCTTCTCGCCCCAAATTCTTCCTGGTGACCTGGCCCTCCCTCCTCCATCGTGGCTCGTTGGTCTGGCAGGTTTCCTCAGTCTGTCCTCAGGCTTTGGTCTTTGAGGAATAGCTGTGAACCCGGGGCCTCTTGCACACTGGGCAGGCGCTCAGCCTGAGCTGTACCCCAGTCCTCTGTAGTTTTTATTTTCAGGCAGGGTCTCCCCAGATTGCCCAGGCTGGCCTCAGGTTGAGATCCTCCTGCCTCAGTATCCTGAGTAGGTGGGGTAATAGACATGCCACAGCGCCTGGCTGCCTTCGGCTTTGTAAATGTCTACAGATGTAGATTGCGCAGGCAGGCCAGGGTCCTGGTGGCCCCAGGGATCCCCCGCTGTGATGGCACTGTGCTAGGCCCTCAGTCACCCCATGAATGTCTATGCCAAGATACCTAGGACTGCGCCAAAGACCTGATGTTTTTATTCCACCGTTTTGGTTGCTATGACAGAATACCTGGACTGTAGTTTATAAAGATAAAAAGTTTCCTTTTGCCCTCAGTTGTGGAGGCCCAGAAATCCAGGGGCTCATTGCCAGCCACTGGTGAAGGAACATGCCCAGGCAGGCAGGCACGCACAGCAGGAGCCAGTGTTTGAGGACAGCTCACTTTTGATTTGGTTCTTGAAATGATCTCACTTTGTAGCCCAGGCTGGCCTTGAACTTCATCCTCCTGCCTCAGCCTCCCAAGTGCTACAGGCATGTGCACGACACCCAGCAAGAGCATCTGCCCCTGCCCAGTAAGGCACCGAGCCCCGGGTCTTGCATGCAGCCCCAGCCCCAGCCCTCGTGCCTTTTGGAGACAGGGCTTTGCTAGGTTGCCACATGTCCAGGCTGGATTTGAACATATGAACCTCCTGCCTCATTCTCTCAGTGCTGGGATTAGAGGTGTGCTTTTATATGTATTTTTAAGAAGTCACTACCTTTGAAATGACCCAGTGTATTAAGCCGCAAGCAGATCTGCCCCCTCCTGACTTCAGAGCCCTCAGGACCCTCCCTGTCCCCTCCCAGCACTGCGTCAGGTGGGACTGCGTGCTGTACACAGGCGTTTTGAGTGATGGGGCGAGGGAGGGCCTGGGCCACTGCCCCACACCCTGCGGCACACGGGCACAGGTATCCACGGCGCACAGGCCAAGGGCTCCTGATGGGATGGGAGGCAGGCACTGTGGCACGGCCTGGAATTCCAACTGCTCGGGAGGCTGAGGCACGAGGATTGCGAGTTCAAGCCCAGCCTGGGCTATATGTCTCAAAATTTAAAAACTGCCAGGGCCCGGGTGCGGCTCCCCAGCAGTGCACCCAGAGGTGAGGCCGTAATGCCACCAGCTGGGATAAGAAGTTCCGATGAACTGGAAACTGGCGTGGCAGCAGCCAGACCCGCGAGGGCACGCGCTGTGGGGACAGGCAGGTCCCCAGTGCCGGGAAGGAAGCGGGTCGGCGCCGCCGGGCGGGTGGGGAGGCGCGGCTCCGGGACGGGACTCCGCGGGGACGAGGGTCCCGGCGGGCGCGTGTCCGAACCGGCGCGAGGGGGCGGGGCCTGGATCGAGCAGGACGCGGGCGGGGCTCCTGCGAGTCCGCGCGGAGGCGTGGGAGTGTGATCCCGGACCACCGGTGGGGACGGTGCCGGCGAGGTGGGCCGGGAGGCAGCCCGCGACCCCGTTCCCGCCACAGCTCGGTCTTCCGGGAGCGGGCTGAAGACACCTCGGGCGCCACCTGGCGCACGCCTGTCCTCCCAGCTCCTCGAGAGGCTGAGGCGAGAGGGTTACAAGTTCAAGCTAGCTTGGGCAATTTAGCGAGACACTGTCTCAAAATAAAAACGGGCTGGATGCAGCCCAGAGAACGAAGGCTTGGCTGGCAGAGAGCCTTTGGTCCCCGCCGCGGGAGGAAGGGTGAGTCCAGACACCTAGAGGTGGCGTGGATTGATTTTATCGGAGCTGTTAAACATTGATTGCCGCTTTCGTGAGCGCTAGGCACCTGCCCGTGTGTCATTCCAACCTGTCCCCCCGCCCGCCCTGTGAGGACATCCCAGTCCCCGGGGGCCTAGGACCCACCACCCCCGACCCTTTCTCCCCCGAGCCAGTCCCCAGTGACCCCTGCCCTGGCGTGACCTGTGTGAGGTTGGAGGTGAGAACAGTGCACCTTGGCCATCACCCGTTCTTCCACCTCCTTCGTTGTCCCCCCTCGCTGCCCGGCATCTGGATTCCAGTTCCCTGTCTCCGTCCCCTGCAGGTGTTTCTTCTCTGTCCCCTTTGGCCCTCCTGGGTTTTTTTTACCCTCGGCCCCCCTTCCTCTCCTCTCTATAACACCCTCCACACACGAAGTCCCTCTGTGGCCCTCCCTGCCCACCACCCCACCAGTCCCTGCTCTGTCCCCTGAGCCCCCCCGGCTGCACTTGTCCCAGCTCCAGGCAACACCCCACCCTGTGCGGGCCGTGGCCCTGTGTCTTTTACTAATGCCAACGTCACCCACTAATGTGAGCCCAGCTCATTCGTCACTCCCCCAGTCCCTCTAGGTCCTTCCCTGCAGCACGTCCACCAGGTCCCCTTTGCCTCCTACCACATGGTGGAGACCCGGCCAGCGGGAAGAGGGGCTGTTGTCTCCTGGCCTCCTCGCGCCCAGAGCGTGCCAGGGGCCGAATCCCTGCAGGATACGGATACAGGATGCAGGACAGACTGGTGCCACGGGGTCAGGAGATGGAGCCGGGCAGTGAGCCAGGCTGACTTCCTGGAGGAGGGGAACCTTCTCAACTCTGTGGGTAGAGGCTCAAATTCAAGGTCGGTGACGTCAGTGCCTGAGTGTGACGGTCTGGGCCCTGCCATTTAGCCCTCCTCGGATTCCTAGGGCTGCCCTGATGAGCACCGCAGACCAGGGAGCTCAGAAGAGAGATCTGTTGTCTGCCCTGCCAGAGTGAGTCCGAGGTCAAGGCACAGGCAGGGCTGCGCCATGGGGTGCAGGGAGAACCGCCCCTCACCTGTCCTCAGGGGCAAGGGCTGTGGCTGCCTCACTCCAGTCTCCGTCATCACATGGCCATGTCCTTGGTTGCTGTGGCTCCTCCTTCTTCTAGTAGGACATGAGGCACCGGATCTAGGGCCCACCTTACTCCAATCACAGTTGTGCCCACCTGACTTCCACTCTGAGGTCCTGGAAGGGTGCGAGTTTGGGGACCCAGATGCCCAGCCCTGCCCAGCCACCCCTGGGGCAGTCAAGCGAGGGAGGAGGAGCGGGTGCCGGTGCCCGGGCCACCCCGTCCCTGGGAGCTTTGGGAGGTGGCAGTGGCCCTGGGCGGCCGGCGACACAGCTGTGCCCGCACCTTGTCCCTGAACTCAGGGGACGCGTAGTAGTACAAAAAGGGGTCCACGCAGCTGTTGAGGGTGCTGAGCGCCAGGCTGGGCATGTAGGCACCGTACATGTCTCCCCAGGCGCCTGGGCTCGGGTCTGAGTAGTGGAGCAGCAGCAGCACGTTGCTGGGCGCAAAAAAGGCCACAGCCGAGGCCAGCACGAGAGCGGTGAGCCGCAGTGCGTGGCCATGGCGCCAGCCGCCAGCCGCCAGGGCACACAGCGTGGCCCCGTGGCACAGCGCCATGAGCAGCAGGGGCAGGAAACAGCCAAGCAGCGCCAGGCAGATGAACGCCGGCTGCCAGAAGGATGTCTGGGCGGCCAGGGGCAGCGCGTCATGGCACAGCAGGTGGCCAGAGCCCGCCAGTCGGAAGGTCTGCTGCTGCAGGGCCAGGGGCGCGGCCAGCGTGGCGGCCACCAGCCAGGCAACCGTGCAGAGCCCGGCGGCCAGGCGGCGTCCGCGGAGGGCCCGAGCGCGCAGTGGGTGCACCAGGGCCAGGTAGCGGTCCAGGCTGATGGCGGCCAGCAGCAGTGCCGCGCCGTACATATGGCCGTAGAGGGTGGCGGTGGCCACGCGGCAGGCCACCTCCCCAAAAGGCCAGTGCTGGCCGCGCAGGTGGTAGGTGAGGCGTAGCGGCAGCGCCAGGCCCAGCAGCAGGTCAGCGGTGGCCAGGTTCATGAGCAGTGAGGTGGCCGGCAGCCTCGGGCCACGAGTGGCCAGCACCCAGAGTGCCAGGGCGTTGGCCGGCAGCCCCACGCCCAGCGCCAGTGTGTACAGTGCGGGCACCAGCCTCGTGGGCACCCAGCCCAGCAGCAGCGCCTGCGAGCTGTCCGAGAGCACCAACGTGTCACTGTCGTTGGCAAAGGGCTGGCCTGGGAAGCTGCGTGGTGCCACCTGCCGCGGAGTCCTGGCTGTCTCCGGCCCGGCCCAGGGTCCTGGTGTGCTGCCTTCGGGGAGAGGTGGCAGTGTCACTCTGTGGCCCCGACCTGCCACACCCCACCCTGCGGGACCTGGCACTGTGGCTGTGAGATGACACCACCTCTCTCAGGGTGCCAGGGCCAGTGGACTGGAGCTAGATAGTGACCCAGAAGGACGAGGACAGTGCTGGGGCCAGGACAGGAGCGAGAGTGGACTGGGGCTTGGGGCTCCTCACCACGCTCCCAGCCCTAGCCGGGCGGGGTGTCCCCCACCCACAGTAGGGCCAGGCCACTCACCGTCACTCTCATCGTAGATGCTGGGGGTCGGGGTGCCACCTGCCAGGCTAAGCCCCAGCACCAGTGGCCACAGCAGGGGCCCCCGCATGCTGCCGTCCCGTCTTGGTCTCTGGGTTGTGGCCTTTGGCTTCCTGCCTCGTCACCCCGGCCGGGCTTCCGGAGGCCTGGAGAGATAAAGTGGGACGGTGCGGCCCAGCCCCCCGGCACCACCAGGGAGGCCACTGGCCAGTGGGGCTGTGGGCGGCTGGGTGGCCAGGCTCACTCTGTCCCTCTGAGGTGACTCGCAGGCTCAGCAGGACAGAGCGGCGTCCAGGGTGACAGGACACAGCGCAGCCCCCGCTGGCCCAGGAGGTGCCTGTGGCCAAGGGGACTCCCCGCTGGCCCTGTCCACAGCTCCTGGGGCTGTGATGGCCCATCCCTCCATCCCCGCCCTTTGCTCTTGTCCTTTGCAGCCACCCCCACGTGTGACGTCTGATAGCCCTGCCCCCCGCCTGCCTGGGGCCCCTCCTGTAGGCACCGAGTACCCTCGGGGACCCCCGCCGTCCCTGGCATGGGGACCGCGGCGTGAGCCCCACCCTGGAGTGGAGGCCGGGTCCCTGGTTCTCGAAGTCCCGCTGGCCTCCCTGTGCAACTACTATGGGGACTTCCCAAGGAAGTGACCAGGTGCCTGACGGTGACAAAAACTAAGGGTGGGGTTCCAGAGTGGCTGCTTCCCACCCCGGGGCCTGATCCAGCCACACACGCCAGGACACGGTACGGCCAGGAAGTGACTGCGCCGCCCCTGGCCCTCAAGTCCTAGCGGCATCCCTTGTGACGAGTGCAGCCCCATGGTGAGCCGAGGGGACCCAGGGCCAGCCTGGGCATGGGAGTGGCAAGGCTGTGGACACCGCAAGATCGGTGACACTGGCTGGGACGGTTTGGTCACCACACACTGAGTGGTGGCTGCGCCCTGAGGTGCAAGTGTCCAGGTCGGAGCTGGGCCAGAAGCACACACACAGGAAGCCATCTGGCCCGGCTTGTCACGGCAGCACAGTAACACCGTGGCGCCACCCCGAGGGCACAGGCCGCCTGTGGGGACATGGCGTCATTCCAGTGTGGGACACAACTGCTTCCGGGGTGACGAGGGTCGCTGTCCCACACCCAACTCCGTGATGTGGAAATGTCTGCTCTGTGGGTTTCCTGCCAGAGCAACTTTACTTATTTTTGGTGCTGGGGATCAAACTCAGGACTTCGTGCTTGCACGGGAAGCCTCTAACCACTGGGCTGAATCCCCAGGCCTCTTCTTTTCTTTTTAAAAGAAAGTCAAAGTATTAGCCTTAAAAGGGGAGGGAACTGACATGCGTCCCAGGTGGAGGGTGGTGTTGACGCAGGCGGGAGCCACCAGGTTCTAGGACAAGAGGACTCCTCGGCCACGGCCTGTCTGTCTGGTCCTCTGGCGCATGTGGGATGCTGGGAAGGGTGCCGGTGTCAGTGTCACTGGGGAGAAGTGACAGCCACCTGACAGATCATGTGAACATGCTCAGTGCCACTACACACTTAGGGGTGGTTAAAGCAACAGATGTTAAATGCTTTTACCACAGTTCAGTTTTTTTTTCCAGTCCTGGGGATGGAACCCAGGGCCTCCACCCTGAGCTGCAGCCCCAACTCTTATCTTTTAAGGCAGTATCTGGCTAAGTTGCTAAATTGCCCAGACTGGAGTTGAACTTGGGATCTTCTTGCTTCCGCTTCCCAGTGCTGGGATGACAGGCACATCCCACTACATCTACGTTTTGTTGAGACTTGTGCAAAGGACAAAATGCAGGAAGGCAGCAGGGCCGAGCTGCAGGGGTCGCTAAGCCCAAAGAGGCCGTCCATCCTCTCTGGGTGGTACCTCAAATCCCCACCCCACCCCAACCCACGTGGGCAGTGGCTCTGGGCCCTGGCCCGCCCCATCCTGGCTCAAGTGCGCCCACAGCTGTCGGTCGCTAGCCCTGTCTCTTGCCATGAGGTGAGGGCTATCAGTGAGCGGCTCTGGGAAACTTGCCTCCACATCTTTCTTTGGTGCTGGGGATCAAACTCAGGGCCTTGTGCTTGCTAGGCAAGCATGCTAACCACTGAGCTAAATCTCCAACCTATTTTCTTATTTTTTTTCTGAGACAGGGTCTTGCCATGTAGCCCAGGCTGGCCTCAAACTTAGGGCAATCCTCCTGCCGCGTGGCCCCTTGGGACAGAAGATGACCCTTTCTCCAGACTCACACTGCCTCCTTGGGGCAGGGGACTCCTCAGGACATGCCCCCCAGGACCGGTCCCAGGGTGCTTCAGACATCAGCCCAGCCAGTCCTGACCAGGGACAGCAGTGGCCCTGTTTGCTGGCCCAGGAGGCAAATGGACACCTGGGGAAGTGGGGACAGCACCTGAGGTGTGGGGGTGACAATGATGTGTGCCGCCACACCCAGCCAGACTGGGTCTCCGTGCACAGCACTTGGGGGAAGGGGGCCAAGTTTCTTACGTGACTGCAGAAAGGAAACATTCCTGAAGGCAGAATGAGGAGGGACGTTCTAGAAGGCATGACGACTTGGCTGTGGAGGGCAGGGCACAGGGCTGCTGACACCCCGGGAGCCAGGGCCTCTGGCCACAGTGGGCACAGGGGATGCACACAGTAGGGAGGGTGGCTTTGTTCTCCCGGAAAATGACTCCTGGAGCCTCCACTTTCCATCAATATTTAACTTTTAACTTTAATGTGCAAATAAATAGAAAAGGAAAACTACACTCAAAACAGCTGCGAAGGGAAATCAAGGCCAGAACAGAAATCCTCAAAACAGCCACCCAAGAAGCATGCGGGGCGTGGGCTTGGCATCACCTGTGTCCCTGCCTGACCTGCTTCCCAGGACAGGACGGGTGTCCAGGCACCGCTGACACCGGGACACGGGGCGGGTGCCGGCTCCCAGGGACCCGTGGGCACCCAGTTTGGCACAAGTCTTCTGTAGGACGGGGCTGTGTGCAGGGCCAGCGGGCCACCCCGTGTTGCGGGCGGCAGGGACAGGGCCCGGCCCCCAGAGCCCCAAGCTACCCACGGCCCGCACCTGGCAGAGGCGGGGGCCGGGGCGGCGTGGCTACTGCTCAAGCTGCGACCACGGTGTGCGACAAGAATAAATGTGTGCGTCTGGAGGAGCGGGGACGTTGCCCGCCCATCCCCCACAGGGCTCCTCCTCTCGGTGACCAAGCTGCTGCCACGCCGGGCTGGCTGGGTCCCCGTGACATCCCGGGCATCGGCCAAGGACCCGCTGTGCAGGCTGTGGCCTGCCCTGCCCGCTGCGCGAGTCAGAGACTGGGAATCTGCGAGCCCGGGAGACGGCGCGAACCGGCTCCCTCGGTGCCCTTCCTTGGCCACCACACAGCTCTCGGGTGCTCAAGGCGAGGCGGGGCGGCGGCTGTACTGCACGCGGTAGCGGGTGACAGGCAGGCCGTGCACTGTGGCCGTCTCGCACAGCGTCTTGCAGGGCACCATGTCCTCGTCCTCCTCGCCCATCAACCAGTCCTGCACCAGGCCGGCCGCCTCCCCGGTCACGTTGTCCTCCAGCCAGCGGCTGTGCCACTCCCCAAAGTGCTGGTGGTGGCGCAGCAGCACCAGGGGCTGCACCTGTGGGGAGGGGCCTCAGGCATGGGCTCCCCGGGCCCAGGGCAGTCTCGGGGTCCCCAGGGTGCAGGCAGGGACGAGGGGCCGGGTTCCCGGGCGGGGTGCAGGCAGGGACGAGGGGCCGGGTTCCCGGGCGGGGTGCAGGCAGGGACGAGGGATCAGGCTCCCGGGCGGGGTGCAGGCAGGGACGAGGGATCAGGCTCCCGGGCGGGGTGCAGGCAGGGACGAGGGATCAGGCTCCCGGGCGGGGTGCAGGCAGGGACGAGGGGCCAGGCTCCCTGGGCCCAGGGAGGGTCTCAGGGTCCCAGCATACCTGCTTGGCCCGGCCAAGTGTGCCACGGCGGTACATGTAGTCCTCAGAGTTGACGACAAACACCATCTTGTGGGTGCTGAGCTTGAAGCGACAGTCCACGTCGCAGGCGCTCTCCACACCCACCAGTCGCCGCCAGGGGCCCTTGGCCTCACCCCGCAGGGCACGCACCTGCTCACACTGCCAGCGCCGAAACTTCCGCAGGTTCCTGGGCCGGGCCAGGGACGGGGGATGGGGTCAGGTAGGGGGTGGTGCAGAGCTGAAATGTCGCTTAGCAATATCCGTGGTGTCCCTGCCCTTGTGGGGACATGCGGCACCAACAGGGCCCTCCCCTGCCTGCTCGCCCTCCTCCCGCAGCCGCTCCAGCCTCACCTCTGCAGGAACACAGGCTTCAGCAGGAAGCCCTCGGTGGGTGAGCTGGATGCGCCCTCGGTCCCCACATACTGCTCCACGTAGCGGGCCAAGTGCTGGGGAGGGGATGCAGCCGTGACTCCTCAGGTCGGGCTGGGCTTGTGTCCCCCGCCCCAAGCGCAGGAGGCCAGCAGTTACCATGGCCCTGCTCTGTGGGGGCCCCCAGCCAAGGACAGGACCACACAGGGGACAAGGGCTTGGCAGGTCCAGGCCACGGGGAGGGGGAGGAATGGACACCAGGCCACAAACAGGAATAAAGCAGAGTGGTGCAGTGGGGCAGGTACGGGCTACTAGGAGGCTGAGGCATGAAGGTCCCAAATTCCAGCCCAGCCTGGGCAGCCCAGTGACTCAAAGAAGGGCTGGGGGTGCAGCTCAGGGACGAGCGCTGGCCTACAAGTACCTGCAGCTTCTTGTGCTTCCCACACTTGGGTGGCCTCGGTTCAGGGCAAAATGTGCAGCCACAACCACTTTTACTCCCCATTACTGGGGACGGAGCCCAGAGCCTCTGCACTGAGCTGCAGCCCCAGCCCTTTTTATTTGGAGACAGGGTCTTGCAGAGTTGCCCAGGGTGGGCTCAAATTTAGAATCTTCCTGCCTCAGCCTACTGCAGTGCTAGGATTGTAGCTGTGGCTCCCATGACTGACTGCTACAGTCGATTCTGCACATACAGTTCTTACTTGTTCACAATCTTGGGCTCCAAGAAGGGTTTCAGACAGCTAAGTGTGGGAGGCAACCATGCTGCACCTTCAGAAACTGAGGGGTCTCCCAGCACATGGGGACATCAGGCTGAAACAGGAGGTTGCTGCTGTCCGCAGCCCCAGTTCTGGCTCCCACCCTGGTGTGCAATCTCACAGAAATGGGGTCTCTACAGAGGTTGCTGTGGAGGAGGACGGCACAGACCCGGGGTGACAGTGCGAGGGGCAGAGAGCAGAGTCTGGCCCAGGGGCCTCCAGCGCGATGATGGGCAATGCCTGCCACAGAAGGCCTGCTGTGGTCACTCATCCCCAGGACCTGGAGGCAGCCACCCTCTCTGAGTGACACTCCCCGCCCCGACCCAGTGGCCAGCACCGAGGGTCGGGGACAGAGCCCTGGGGACACCATCGGTCATGTCTATCACCAAGCAGGAGACAGAACGTGTGATGACCAGGGCCCAGGTCAGGCTAACATCTCCTGGCGAGGGAGGAAGGATGGGGACCGAGCACGGAGGTCACAGGCCGTGGGGCGGAGCCGGCCTGGTGGCTCTGAGGGGTTGGTGTGCCCGGCTCAGCACGCTGAGAGCCAGGGACCACAGGACCCCGAGGCCGCCCTGGGCATCCCCACCCCATGTCCCACCTGCACCTCCGCGGGATCCTCGGTCTGGGCCTCCTCGGTGTCCAGCAGCTCGATGGTCATGATCACCTGGCCCTTACGCTGCAGGAACATCACCTGGCGGGCGTGGGGACAGAATGAAGCCCCTGGCTGAGGGTCCGGAGACGGGCCGGGGCAGCCGCCCTCACCTTAAAGCAGTTCTCATCAGCCATGCAGCGCTCGGCCTTCCACTGGTAGCTTGTCTCTCGGGCGGCGCGCACGCAGCGGGAGGACAGGTTCCCACCCGCCGCGCCGCGCTTCTTCTCACTCAGGTACAGCTCTGCCACCTTCAGGCACACGTCGTCGCTCACCAGGTGGTGCAGCTGGGGAGACAGAGGCAGAGACGGTGCAGGAAGCAGGCTGTGGGGTGGGGCCAGAACCAGGGTCCTGACTGGTGCTGTGGGCCAGGCCAGGCCAGGCCAGGCCAGGCCAGGCCAGGCCAGGCCAGGCCAGACCAGACCAGACCAGAATGGAGTGAACTGGACCAGACAGGCCAGATCAGACCACACTGAACACACTCAGGCTGCATAAAACCAGCCCAGACCACCCTAACTGGCTCAGACCTGCCAGAACCGGCTCAGATGTCACATAAGCAGCTCAGACTACCTGTAACTGGCTCAGACCACTGCAACATGCCCAGGCTGCACGGAACCAGCTCAGACTGCCCAAATTAGTCCAGACTGCTTGAAACTGGCTCAGACCACTCTGAACTGGTTCAGACGACACCAAATTGGATCAGACCACACTGAATCCAATCAGACCCCCAGCAAACCAGATGAGACTAGGTCAGCCTAGATCAGGGCAGACCAGAATAGGTCGGACCAGACCAAACAAGCACAGACCAGGTGAGACCAGCCCACGCCAGGCCACTGTAGGCACCCATAGCATGGTCCTCACCCAAAGCAGCTGGCTGCAGGCTCAGACACCTGCTCACCTGCGTCTGAGGACGGCAGGCCTGCGGCCGGCTGGGCCTATGGGGGCTGCACACCAGCTCGAAGGTGCAGGCTGCTGTCCCTTGGCCCAAGCACTCAGCCCAGAACCATTCGGATTTGGGCCATTTCAGCTTTTGGGATATTCGCACGTATGTAACGGGAGTCTCAGGTTGGGACCCAGGGTGGACCCAGAACTCAGTCACGTTTCCTACATGTGTACACACTGGATTTCATGCAATATTTTTAATAACTCTGAATAACATGTGAAACTTCATGGTGCAGAATTTCCCAGTTCTGCCATCATGCTGGTGACCAGAAGGGTTTGGACTCGGAGTGTGTGGGACGTGGGAGTTTTGAATTACAGATGCTCAGCCTGTACTAAGCATTCTGGAACTGTGCGCTTAAGTGGAACTGGGAGTGGAAACGGGGCCCTTGCACTGAGTTGTATCCTGTATCGTCAGCCTTTTTTAGAGACAGGGTCCCGCTAAGCAGCCAGCCTGGGCTCAATTTTGTAATCTTCCTGCCTCAGCCTCCCTGAGTGCTGGGATGACAGGCATGTGCTGTCAAGCCCAGCTACAATGGTTGATTTTATAATTTCATCTCACGTTTTTTTCTTCCATCTCACTTTTTAAAAATGGAGCGGTCTGCATGTTGGCCGCAGGGCCAGCCTCCTGGAGCAGAAACCCAGGAAGGGTTAGGTCAGGGTCAGGGTCAGTGTTTCCAAAGCAGACGCCCGAGAGGGCGGGGCCGGGAGAAGGGGTGCCCACCCGGATCCTGGTGCTGCCCTCACCTGGCGCGCGATGTTCTGCACCAGCTTGTCCATGGTAAAGCCGATATAGGCATGGATGGTGAACATCTCACGCAGAGTGTCCTCGTACTGTGTGGGGTCGATGCTGCCCTCCAGGAGGCTGCGCACCATGTCCAGGAAAGCCGGGTAGTACTCCTCCAGTTCCACCTCACCTGGAGGGGCAGCAGGCTGAGCCACAGGGCTCTGGTCCCAGGGACAGGCCTGCCACCTCCCCAGGCTGCCTGCGCACCCACGAGGCTGGCCACGTGCTACGCACAGTGCCGAGAGCGGCCAGAGCTCAGCCGTGGCGGCTTAGCCCTGGGGGGACTGGTGAGCAACGGTGGTGACAAAGGATGAGTGTGACGCATTTCCTGGTTGGGACAGGCTCACAGCAAGAAAAGGTGCCACATGGGGCTGCCAGGAAGGCACCTGAAGCCTCTGCTCACTGGCACACTTGCCCTTCTCAGTGCTGGGACAGAACCTGCTGGCAACTTCCTGTGTGTGAGACCCTTGGTAGCTGTAGCCCACGGGCTCTGACCCTGCAAGCGCCCAGCTCCTGGACGCTCAGTCTGCGTGCCCGTGGACAGCACGTCATCCTGGGAGACCAAGACAGTGGGGATGCCACTCGGGCTGGGAGCAGAAGGCCTGGCCTTGGACAGAGGCAGCTGCGCTCTCTGCATGCTTCCCAGGGGTGTGGGTGGGTTCAGAGGTGTGGGCCAAGGGCATGGGGCTGACTGCACTGATGGGCAGTGCAGCGGCCTTCCTGCCTGCCCACCTTCCTGGTGGTCCTAAGGACGAGCCCTGGGCCCTGAACATGCTGGGCCAGAGCTCAGCCCTTTTCATTTTCACTGAGGCAGAGATGGGACTTGGGACCCTCCTGCCTCAGCCACAGGAGCATGACACCAGGCATGCATGCTTGGGTGAGCATGGCATGCCAAGGCCCACCGTGTCTCCGTCCCACCCCACCCCCCGCCCTATTTGCCGGGTGGCGCTTACTGGGCTGCTTGAGGCGCAGCTCCATGGCCGGGTCCCCGCCCTTCTCGCGACGGCCCCCACACAGCAGCTGCTCACGCTCCTTCTCCGTGCGGTGCTCCAGCAGCTGCTTCTGCGCCTGTCGGTAGATCTTCAGCAGCCGTGCGCACAGTGTCTGGTGCAGCCGCAGAAAGAAGTACCAGTTGTTGTTGGCGAAGAACAGGCTGTACACGTCGTCCAGGGCCTTGGGCGGTGGCGGGGGAGGCTGCTCAGGGGCTGGCGCGTCCCCTGGGGCCCCCTTGTCCTGGTCCTTCTCCCTGTCTTTCTCCTCAGGGGCGCCACCCTGCAGCCCGGACCCTGGCTTCTTCCGCACACCACCCCCGCTGCCAGGGTCTATGGCCGGGCCGCCCTCATCTGCTGAGTCGCCGGAGGCACTGGGCTCGGGCTGCCGCTGAGAGAAGAGGCCAGGCAGGAAGTGGTGCAGCAGCTGGTGGATGGTGGCCTGGTCCTCCTTCTGGATGGCTGGCTGGCGCTTCACGTAGTAGCTGATGAGTGCTGCTGCGTCTTCCAGGATCTGCCGGTCCTCGTACACGAAGATGAGGTGCGGCTCGCTGGCTGGCGCGCTGCGGCCCTCCGAATGCTGCTCCTGGTGCTGCGGGAACAGCAACACTCACTCCGAACTCCGCCGTAACCCCCACACCCTGGTCCTCCCACATGTTCCTGGCCGGCACCACTGGGGACTCCCACCACTGGGGACTCCTGGTCACCAGCCTAGAGACAGGAGCAGCTGTGGCCCCACCCAGCCAGCCTGCAGCATGGCCACCTCCCACCTCCACTCTGACAACAGTGCCTAGCGGCCATTGGAGACCAAGCAAGGGCCCTGCGTGTCACCAGGCCCCAAGCCTTCCTCGCCAGCTGGCCGGCAGGATGTGGTACCCAGACCTGCTCGCCAGCCACGCAGGCCTTGTGGGACCCGCACACCTGTCTGCCACCTTTGCACATGCTCGTCTGCCCATCCACCCAACCCTCTTCCCTCACTAGGCCCCCCGGTCCTCACCCACACAAGAAGCTTCTTCCCCAAGCCTCTTGGTCACCCTGCTTCCTGCAGCTTACACGGTGGATGCTGGCTCCCCTGGATGCACTGAACCAGCCCAGGCCAGGCACCTGGAAGCTGGTGTTTCGGGGCAGCAGACTGCAGGCGACCCGGGCTCCCTGGCTCCAAAGGTCCCTGCCTCATAACACCACGTATGTTCTCAAATACCACTTTAAACCTGGCACTGTGGCACCCCGTCGGCCCAGTACAGAGCAGGAGCATTTCAAGTTGAAGCCCAGCCTGGGTAATTTAGCAAGACTGCGTCTCAAAATAAAAAACAAAAAGGCTGGGGATGGAGCTCAGTCCCAAGGCCCCGGGTTCCAGCCCCACCAAATCGGTCTGTCAGTCACTGAACCAAGGTCCAGTGCGGACGCTGCTGCTAACTTCGTGGTGGGTGGGGATGGAATGGACTCAGCAGGCGGCGGCCCACCTGGGCCTCAAGCATGAATGCCACAGGCCACACTGAGGGGCCTCGGTTCCCTCTCTGAGCAGAGCTGCGCTTGCGTGCTGTCCCTGCTGGTGGCAGCCCCGTGTCACTGAGGTATGACTGCTGCCCGCGCTGCAGGGGACGCCACTCAGTGGGCCTCGTCCGGGGACCAGCACTCCCTGCCCTGGCCACCTTCCCAGGGCTCTGGCCCCTGTCCCCATCGCTGGACGTCACCACCCCGCCAAGCCCCGCCCACCCCAGCTCCACAGCTGGGGGGGGCTCGGCCTGCAGCCCTGTCCACAGCCTCGGTGCCCCGGGGTGGGCTGCAGAGAGCGAGGGCGGCAGCAGCAGGTGCCCACCTCGTCGTATACGCTCTCGATCTCATTGAGCAGGCTCTTGGAGCGCAGCGCCTTGGTGTCGTTCTGCTTGAAGTTCGCGGCCTGGTGATCGAGCGACTTGAGGTAGGCTTTCTCATATTGCTCGCGCCAGACCTTGTTGAAGCCCTGCTGTGCCTCACGCCACTCCTCCTCCTTGGCCTTCAGCCTGTGGGTGGCGGGTGAGAGAGGCTCAGGAGCAGCCCCAGGAGGCAACGCCCCTCCCGATGCTATGGCGGGTGAAGGAGCAGTGCTGCGACAAAAGGGAAGGGTGGTGGCGCCCTTCTCTCTGGGAGGCTGAGGCAGGAGGATCTCGAGTTCAAGTGCAGCCTGGGGAACTTGGTGATTTACTGAGACCCTCTCTCAAAAAATAAAAAAGGCATGAGGTGCAGCACAGTGTGAAGGCTCTAGGTTCAATCCCTGTACAAGAATAAGACAGGAGCAGTGGTCCCCAGAGCAATGGGCTGGATCCACGGTTTCTTCCCCCCACCCTGGCACCACGTGGTCGCTATCCTACAGCTGCTGGCTCCACTGTGAGCCTAAGGAGAGTCCCTGACACAGCTGTGCCACCCAGCTCCATGACGCCAGGCCCAGCACAGTCCCGGCTGTCCCCGAGATGGACTGTGCAGGGCAGTGAGTGCTGTGCCGGGTGGTCCCACCTGTAAAGGGGTTTTGTCCCAGTACCGGGGCCGGAACCCAGGCCTCCTGTGTGCTAGGGTCGTGCTGGCCATGGAGATCCTCCTGCCTCTGCTCGAGCAGCTGAGACTACCCCTATGCCAACACTGCTGGCCCACTTGTGTCCCGGAGGAGCTACGACTAGCCCTGCAAAACTGCAGTTTCTGATCTGCAGATCCAATCTGATGTGGGCTCCGAATATTTTTTAAAGTTGGTTCTGCACTGAACGCGGCCTGCGTGTCTTGCCCGAGGCAACATGGCACGCGACGGGCACAGCAGGGCGGCCAGGGCACGGGCACCTCTTCAGGACGACAGGCACGGCAGTGACGGGGTTCTTCTTGAGGCTCTCGATGATCTCAGGAGCCTTGTCACCATAGATGCGGTGGATGGCGCGCCGCTGGATCACCTCGGAGGTGCCCCCCAGCGCGTCGTCCAGCCGGAAGCGCTCCTGGTCCTCGGGCGCCATGCGCGAAAGCTTCTTCTGGACGCTCTCCAGCACCCGGATCGTAGCCAGGTTCGTCTCCAGCACGACGTCCAGCTGTGGGGAGGGTGGGGTTGGTGCCCGGGGCTGGCGGGGCCAGGCGCGGGCAGGGTGGCACCATGAGGGGACGGGGGAGGGCGGGGCTGCTAGGCCGCAGGCCGGCAGGGTGGGCACAGAGGGTGGGTTGTGCGCTGGGCAGCGGGAGGAGTGGGTGGGGCCCAGTCTGGCAGGGCCATGGGACACCGGGACCCACACGCATGTGCACGTGTGCTTCTGCTGCACCTGGACGTCTGAGCCCTCCCAAGTTTCTACTGGGATCCTCCTGCAGGCGGCAGAGTTAGAGGTGGGCCTTTCTGAGGTGGCTGGGCTCCACGCGCTGTCCTCACAGATGGCTTAGTGTGGTCGCCAAGGGAGGGGTTTATGCTACAGGACTGTGTCCAGACCCTCTTCCTCTGTCCCGCCCTCTGCCAGTGCCGCATGCCGGCCCTTCACCTTGGACTTCCAGCTCTCCAGAAGCACAAGCCACTGCATCTACACTGTGAATCACCCTAACTGAGTCAGGCACTGTGGGCACAGCTGTGATCACAGCACTTTGGGAGACTGATGCAGGAAGATCCCAAATTCAGATCCAGCCTGGGCAAGCTGGCAACTCAGGGAGACCACGTCACACTGGGGAGATGCAGAGGAGATATCTCAGGGCCAATAATGTGGCTTGACACCGCTAGAGACTGTAGCCCAGGCTGGCCTCCACCTCATGCCAACCACCCTGATTCAAAAAAAAAAGCTGTTTTTTTTTTTTAGTTCGAGACAGGGTCTTGCTAAGTTGTCCGGGCTGGGTCTGAACCTGTGATCCTCCTGCCACAGCCTTCTGAGTAGCTGGGACAGCAGGCGTGTGC
The DNA here is from genome assembly GCA_004026905.1 of Hystrix cristata. Lineage (NCBI taxonomy): Eukaryota > Metazoa > Chordata > Mammalia > Rodentia > Hystricidae > Hystrix > Hystrix cristata. The sequence goes on along the minus strand of PVJO010003577.1, from coordinate 60,971 downwards.
CATCGTGCCTGGCCATTGTGTGGAACCCTGCTCACCCAGCAGACAGCTACAGAGGGGCCTGTGCAGCCCTGGGAGGCAGGCACTGGGCAGGCGGCTGCGTACCCACCTCGAAGCGCTCGTCCTCGCAGCGGTGCAGCTGCTCCTCGTACGGCGTCTTCTTGGAGCTGACGAAGGTGGAGTCTTCGGACCAGGAGGGGAAGGAGACCCAGGTGTCGTTCAGCACCTGTGCGGAGGGGCGAGTCGGCAACTGTGCCCTTCGGTGGGGACACGGAGATGCCAGCATCACCCTGACCGTATGGGCAGCTACCTGGTCACCAACAGGAAAGTGAACTCGGTCACTTTGAGGGACACAGAGACTGGCTGGGTGACACGTTCTACTGTCCTGGGGCAGAAAGTGCCCCCCCACAGGGCCTGGGAATGGAGACCTGGGTTTGCGGGCCATCGGCTCAGATGTGCAACTCTGCAGCCACAGCATCGCATCCACACACCGGCAGGCCATGTAGCAATAAAACTTTATTTACAGTTGCTGCGGTGGGCCAGATGCGGCTTGCAGTTCCTAGCTGTCCCCTGGAATCCAGCCAGCACCCTGGATTCTGGAAATGCAGTAACAATTGTCCAAGGGCCCGGAGAAGCATCCAATGGTCACGCTGAGCCTCATAGGAGACAGCAACCTTGGACACAGTGGGGTCCTGGTGGTGACTGACCCAGGTCTACACGGCAGGGCAGCAGCCTGTCCCACCCGACAACGTAAGCTCGCATTCAGCCACAGCAGCGTGTGGCCGCCCCCTCTGCACGCACCTCCTTGCACACAGCCGTCCTCCCGCTGCAGCGCGGCTGCTGGTAGGTCTTGGGCAGTGCCCGGTAGCTGGAGCCGATCCGCTTGCACGACGCGTAGTCGATCTCTCGACTCACACCGTCCCCAGAGCGCTCACTCAGCGGAGGTGCGAATGACAGCTCCTTCACTCCCAAGAAAGACTTGAACTGCGCGAAGAGCTCAGGGAACTTCCTGCAAGACGGGGATAGCTGCAGGCTGGCGCGTCCTCAGCCCCAGCAGAGCAGCCTGGGGAGCAGCTGGGGCCCACTCCCCGCCTTTGGGGGCTGGATGCGCAGTTAACGCTCTGTGCCGCTCGTCCTTCATGGTGCTCTGTGCTGTCATCTCGGATGGCAGATGGCGTGGGGTCTCCCATGTGCACCCCGACGCTGCTTTTTGAGGTGACTCAACTCATGACTCAACGGAACAACCCCGTGACCCAACGTGGCAGAAGCTTGGAAGTGGCAGCCTGGGCTGAGTGACAGTCCGCGGATGAAGTGGTCAGGCACTTGGGTTGAAGAAATCCCATGTGGGAAACACGCCAACTCTGCCCAGCCCAAGCACCCCAGCACAGCAGTCAGCCCACTGTGCAGCACAGCTGTTCCTCTCGTGACCACAGGGCTGCCTAAGAGCTGCCCTCACTGCCACTGCCCAATACGCAGAGGGATCAGCCTGTACATCACTAGCCCAGGGACAGCTCCAAACCCATCATTCCACTCTGGGGTGCTGCTCACCCCAAGAACGGGCTGACGAGCTGCAGGAGCTCAGCACCTGACACCAGCTCCTGGTTGAAAAGTGCAATGCAGCGCAGGAAGTTCTCATAGACCTCCTGGCTCTTCAGCACCCGGCGCACCTGTGGGACACACAGCACAATGGAGCTGCTCGCACCTGGCCATCATGGCTGCTCTCTGCCCTGTTCCGCCAGGCAGCTCAGGTGGCAAGTGGGTGTGTCCTTGAGCCCCGCCTGGACACTGAGTTTGGGACCCAGAGGAGAGGGGACATGCCTCACCTTGTCAAAGAAGGAGAACTCTTGCAGCGTCCCGTACTTGCCCACAGCTGCCAGCGACAGGTCCTTGGTGCCCCGCAGCTTCACCTTTTTCTGCAGAGAGAGACCCCTGGTCAGGGCCTCAAGCAGCTGCAGCTTCCCAGGCCCCCACATCTGGCGCTCAGTGTCCTTGTTCTCCTCCAACAGAGCACGAGATGGGAACAAAGGGCAGCCATCCCCAAGTCGCCAGCCCCAGGTGGCCTCTCGGGCGCATCCCGCGTGGACCCTGGGGTGCGGTTACCTTGGCGGGCGCCGACACAGGCCGCAGCAGTGAGGGCCGAGAGCGCTTCTTGCTGTGCTCCAGTCCCTTCTCATGCTCGTTCTTTTGGGTGCCACTCACCTCACACGGCCCACTGCCTGTGAACTGCGAGGAAGTGGGGTTCAGTGCGGGGTCACACCCTCAGGGACAGAGCCATGCCCCAAACCACCGCAGCAATGCACAGGCCCCACACAGCCAGGTTCCTGCGTGTGGCCCAGGGACAGTGTGGGGACAGTCGACACCGGGTACCACGCTCCAGGGCAGACGCAGCAGCCCTCCTGCAGCACGAAGCTCGCACTCTGCTCTCCCCCACCATAGCCCTGTCGCCGCCCCTCCTGGACTCGGAAGTGGCCAAAGCTTGGGAAGAGCCACAGGCCTGGGTGCTCGGGGACACAACAGAGGGTGTGGACAGAACACTGTCAGGGTGCCTGCGGACATGTAGGAGAGAAGACAGCAAAAGCCCAGAAGGGGCAGGACCAGCAGGGTGCCGTCTCTCGCTGAGAAAAGAAGCATCTGAGCCAGGTGTTGGGCATAGGCCTGCAGCCCCAGCACTTTGAGGCTGAGGCACGAGGGTCACAAGTCTGAACACAGCCCGGGCCGCTCAGCAACCTAGTGAGACCCCGTCTCAGAATCAACAGCAGCAACGAAGAGCCAGGATGCGGTGCAGCGTGACGGCCTGGGATTAGTCCCAGGACCGAGAAAACAAGCAGCAAGCGCAGCAAGAGCACAGCACGCACTGTGCGCACAGAGGAAACGGGCGGCGACAGCCCAGGACCGTCTCTGAGAAGTGACCAGGGGAGGTCGGCTCATGCTGGCTCTTCACATACACGTGGCGCTTGTATGCCAACAGTGATGACAACCGTCTGGCCACAGTGAGACTTGGCTCCTAAAGAACTAAACTAATTCAGGAATAATAATTCAAAAACCCAAAGCTCTCCCAGGATGCCTGGCCTTCCCCTCCAGAAAGCCCCGGCCAAGGGCCCAGGCGGTCCCGAGGAGGCAGGCGGGATGGTGTGACAGGCACGGCGGCTACCCTCCCCAGGGTTCGTGACCCCCAGCGCGGATGTGCCCCAGGGCCACAGGGCCAGAGGCCGGCACACGGTCAGCAGGGCCTGCTGTGTGCAGGAGGCTGGATGCCGCAGCAGGCTCCCTCGTGGCCCTGGCTGACCAGGGAGCTTATCAATCTAGTCTTCCACACCACACAGCACCCATGTGCTGTGTGAATAAAGTTGTACGGGCACACAGCCACGCCCACTTGTCCACACACTGCCTGTGGCTGCTTCTCATCTGGGCCTTCAGAGGAAGCTGCTGACCCCTGACCCAGACCACTTTGGTCCAATCAGGAGAACACCTCATTTCCTCTCAGGTGTCATTTTCATACCCATCTATTTATTTTATTTATTTATTTTTTTGGTGCTGGAGATCGAATTCAGGGCCTTGAGCTTACTAGGCAAGCGCTCTACCACTTGAGCTAAATCCCCAGCCCCCGTCTATTTTTGAGGAGGGTCTCGCTAGGCAGTCCAGACTGGCCTTGAACTTGTGGCGATCCTCCTGCCTCAGCCTCCTGACTGCTGGGATGACAGGTGTGTACCACCATGCCAGCCTCATGCACCTAACAGATTCTAAACATGACAGAGCTTTTGGCGACAAATCTCACGCCACACCATGCCCGAGTAGTGGTGACTCGCAGCGTAGAAAGTGGATCCACTGGATCTGAACGCTGGAGGTAGCACCCGTCACCAGCAGGGATGGGAAACCCTTCCTGCCCTGATGGGGGGCAGAGAAACTCACCGGCCGGGCAGACAGGTGGGGGTTTTCCTGGGCCCACTCGATAAGGACTCAGTTGTGTCCACCAGCAGGTGCTGCGGTCACAGCCACAGGGACTAGCAGCTCCCACAACCCAAACCTGCCACCCCAGGATGACAGCTGAGCACGAGGGAGGGACCGAGCTCCCGCCACAGGACACAGCCCACACTGGTTCTGTCTCCACAGGCCAGTATGGCACCGGAGATGCTGCCTCGGGTCCACCCGGCCTTCCTGCCCCATGCAGGCCTTGCCTGGGGCTGACGAGGCCACGCAAGGCTGAGCAGGGACCTGGCCACTGGTCCTGGGGTGCCAGGGGGCCCAGGCAGAGATGGAACAAGCAAGTGTTTCTAGGTGGTGTCCCGGCCAGGGACGGTGCTGAGACACTGACGCACGGGGTGTCCACTCAGCCAGCCTGGACAGGCGAAGCCCCGTCCACACCTCCACCCAGGGGTGGGTCCAGGGGACGGGGCCCACACCCCATCCTGCTCGGCTGGCCGAAGTCACAATCACGGAGGAGAGAGGAGGACACAGAGCAGGCCATAAACCAGAACAGAAAAGGAGCCGCTGAAACCTAATGGGAGTCAGGGAGAACCAGGGCTGGGGTACAGCTTGGAGGGGAGCGCTCTCCCAACCCCCACACCACCAAGAAAATGAAAGAAAGAAAGAAAAGCGCACGAGTAGGCTGGCATAGCAACGCACACCTGTCATCCCAGCTCCTCAGCAGGCCAAGGCAGGAGGATCGCAAATTCCAAGCCAGCCCAGGCAACTTGGCAAGACACCATCTCAAAACAGAAATAAAAAGGGTCAGGGTGCAGCTCAGTGGTGAGCACCTCTAGCATGCACCAAGCCCCGGGTCGACCCCAGTACTCCAGGTTCAAGGTCAGCAGGGCAGCTTATTGAGACCTCGCCGTGAAACAAAAAAATTAGAAACCTGCAGCTGTCATCATACCCACAGGTGAGAAGCAGCACCAGACTGTGCACAAGCAGACAGGGGCCCGCAAGCGGAAGGGCGAGCTCAGAAAGAGGTCTGCAGTCGCCGCCGATGCTTGCCACAAGGGACAGCCGCCTCCACCACCACAGGGACGGCTGCACCTCCACATGCACCCGACCTTACGCCACACGCAGATTCAACTCGGAAGGAGCTGAAGCCAGGCACGGCGGCAGGCCTGTGATCCCAGCACTCTGGGAAGCTGAGGCAGGAGGACTGAGAGTCCAAGCCCAGCCTGTGCAATTAATTAGCTACCTGGTGAGACTCACCTCAAAAATAAAAAAGGGCGGCTGCAGAGGGAGCTCCGTGCAAAGGACCCAGTATGGGGAAAGCGGACAACCTGACCCTGAGAGCGTGGACTTCCACTGTGTTACAAGAAAGCCCGAGGACCTTTACGAAAGCAAGAGCAACCTGAGGAAAGGAGGCTGATGAGCCTGCCAGAGCGGGACACGTCCGCGCAGGTGAGGAGACCAAGAAGGCGAGAAGACACAGTATTTGTAAGTCAAGTAGCTGAAAACATCTAGGGTCAGACATCAGGCAAATCCCACGACTCGGCAGACAACTTCCAACACCGGCCGGGACTGACTGGACAGTCACTTCCACGGGCAGGCGCAGGGCACCACAGGAGAGACACTCAACAGGGCGGCTGCCGGCGAAAGGCATCGGGTGGGTCGGAAAACGCCATGCCGCGCTGCAGGCTGGGGCGCGGGGGATCGGGCTGGCGCACCTCTGCAACAGTACTGCTGCCATGGGGAAGAGTGTGGGTGTCTTCAGGCAGTTAATGAGCCAGGCACAGTGGCATCTGCCCGCATCCCAGCTACTTGAGAGGCTGAGGTGGGAGCATCCCTAGCTCAAGCCCAGCCCAAGCAGCTTAGTGAGACCTTGTCTTAAGACAAAATGCAAAGTGTGGGGGTGCAGCTCAGTGGCGCCTGGGGCCAATCTCTGGCAATCCACACGCAAACACAAAGGTTACCATCTGATCCAGCAGCTCCACTCCAGGTACATCCTGGAAAAAGCTGGCATCAGGTATTCACATGACAATGTGCACGCGACTGCCCAGCAGCATTACTCACAACAGCCGGAGGGCTGAGTGCCCAAAATGCCTGTCAGCAGGTAAGTGGATGCACACATGGGGTCTGGCCACAAGGTGGAACATTACTTGGCCACGAAAGGGAACGAGGCTCTGACACAGCTGCAACACAGATGAACCATGAGACCACGGACTGAGCGACAGCAGCCAGACGCACAAGGCCATGTGGCACATGACCCACAGACGTACAGTGTCCAGGACACTCCACGGAGACAGAAAGTGACGGTGGTTCTCGGGGACAGGGCTCCTCTGGCAGCCACCAAATGCTCCAGAGCTGGAGTCGTGCATTTGCAAACAGTGAGTTCCGCGCTGCATCAAGCGCACCTCGGCTTTTCCAAAGAACCTCACGGCCATCCGGAAAAGAGGCGGCCAAGCCCAGCTTCGAGCACAGTGACCCCAGCTTGCGCCCCCTCCCCCACGCTCCCACACGGGGACAGGCGCTATGGGCACGGTGGACAGAGGCTAGCCAGACAGCGCCCAGCTCCACGCACACCTCCCGCCCAGGCCCGGGCTCCCACTCACCAGCGAGCGCTTGGCCTCGGGCAGGAACTGCCCGAACTCGGAGAGCAGGTCCTCCTGGCCGCGGAAGAGGTTGGCCACTTCGGTGAAGACCTCCTCCTCCGACATGCCCCGGAACGGCCGGCCCTTGGTGTGCAGCTGCTCCTTCTGAGGCAGGGACGGGCGGGGACACGTGAGGCTGGACCTGGGCTGCCTGCACGTGGGACGGGTCAGGGGGCCAGGGACCCAGCAGCCCTGCACTGGGGCCATGCGACTTGCCACCCACTGTAGATGGAGCAAGGGAGAGACGCACAGCCAGGACCCCGAGTACTGCGGGAGGACATGGAACCCAGAGCTCAGCACGATAGGAGGGAGGGCCAGAAGGGGCCTGAAAACCACAGCTGCAGTTTAGGGCTCTGTCCCTGCCACTTCACCACAGGCCGGCACAGTGCCCTGTGCCTGCCCCGTGCCCTCCCCGTGCAGGAGTGGCCATCCCTGCCCAATGAAGCGGCAGCCACTCTCCCACTGGCCCTGCGCCCCGGAGCCCAGGACGGGAAGCAAGTCTGTTCCAGAAATCCGTTCCTTTGCTCGTCTTGTTCTTGCCGGGCTGAGGATGAACCCCAGCCACACCCCAGGCCCCCAGGGACACAGGACTGAAGCACCAGCACCCACAGCACCCTCTCAGGAGGGGAACCACAAGCCCCCAAAGGTGACCAGGACAAAAACTGCATGACCCACAAAGGCAGCAGAGGCCCAGGCCCAAGTCGACCACTCTTTACAGAGATGCTGCCTGATCAGCGCTCCCAGGACCCTCCGGGGGACAGGACCAGGCTCCCAGCACACAGGGCACTCAGGGACGTGCGTGCACTGGCTACGTGCCACCCTCCACGCAGGGACACCGAGGGCACAACATAGTCTGTCTGGACGTGACACGGGTCCAAAGGACAACGTGAGCACAGGACGCACCTCACAGCTGCACATGGGAGACCTCATGCGGACTCTGGGTGCCTTGCAGGAAGCCGCCACCTGAGCCAAAGCGCAGTCCTGCAACACCCATGCCCGCCTGGAGCCAGCTGTGCCACCGTCTGCGGTGACGGTGGCCCATCAGACTTTGGAGACCTTCATGTACCCCCCAGGCTGCCTCAACACTGCACCGCAAGTGTGCGGTACATGGAGATGGCTCTGCTGGACCCACAGCGGCAAACGACCACGGCTGACATAGGAGCGTGTGCGAAGGACAATCGTGCTGTATACTGGATATGTGGACGGGCTGGGGGCAGTCTTGGGGACGGAACCCAGGGCCTTCACACTGAGCTACCATCCCCAGCTCCTTCTGACTCAGCGACAGGGCCTCACTAATTTTCCAGGCTGGCCTTGAACTTGTGATCCTCCTGCCTCAGCCTCCCAGAGTGCTGGCTCAATTTCTTTCTCTCTCTTTTTTGCAGGGGGTGAGTGTGTGCTGGGATCAAACTCAGGACCTTGTGCTTGCCACTGAGCCAAATCCCCAACCCTGCATTTCATTTTTAACAGTGAACTCTGCTTCTGGGCTGAAGTCCTAAGCAGCAGCCCCCATCTGCCTGTCAGTGGGCTCCTGGCCTGGACCCAAGTGCAAGGAATGGAAATGAAAGACAGTCCTGCTGTCACATAACGAAGTCACTTTATAAAGGAAACGATCGGCTGCATTTCTTTTAGTTCCCCTAATTCATGTTTCCCAAAACTTCTTAGGAGCAGAGCTCACTAGGAGCGAATAAAATGAAAAGTAAACAGAAACAGCTGGGCATGGTGGCACACACCCATTAGCCCCGGCTGCTCAGGAAACTGAGGCAGGAGGAACTCGAGTTCAAGGTCAGGGGCTGGGAATTTAGCTCAGTGGCAGAGCACTTGCCTAGCAAGTGCAAGGCCCTGAGTTCCATCCCCAGCACCAAAAAAAAAAAAAAAAAAAGAAAATTCAAGGCCAGCCCAGGCAACTTAACAAGCTGCTATTTCAAAAAAACAAATGCAAAGAGCCAGGTGTGGGGGCACTCTGGGAGGCTGAGGCAAGAGGATCACAAGCCCAGCCCAGGCAACACAGTGAGACTCTGTCTCAAAACCCAAATAAAAGGCAAAAAAAAGACTGAGGCCTGGGTGCGGCTCAGTGGGGAGCACCAGCCTAGCATGCACGGGGCCCTGGGTTCACCCCAGTCCCACAGACAGAACAGAGTGAATGGGGCTGAGGAGGCCGCATGCCCACACGCGTTCAGACAGGACGCAGGATGCGGGGCCCACCTGGTAGGTGTGCAGGATCTCCAGGAAGGACCTGTAGATTTCTGGGTGGTCCAGGAAGCGGGTCTTGATCTTGTTCACATAGCTGATGGCGTTGTTGAACTCCACAGAGTCTGACTCCAGCGGCGCCTGCGGCTTGTCCTCCTTATACTGCATCTGTGGCTTGAAGTCCTCTGCACAGTCACCATGGCTGTGTGAGTTTTCCTGACAACAGGACAAATGGTTACCAGCAGGCAGCGCCAGGCTCATGCTGCCTGCAAGAACAGACGGGCCCCGCACATGGCCAGGCTGCTTTTCCCGCTGTGGGCATCCCGGGCTCCCACACGCCCAGTAAGGGCTCTGAGCCATGGCCTCAGCCCTTTTTATTTTCAGACAGAGTCTCACTAAGTTGTCCAGGGGGAGCTTGAACTTGTGATCCTCCTGCCTCAGCCTCCTGAGCAGCTGGGACTACAGGCCTGCACATGCGTGCCTGCAAGTTTGGCTTTTGAAATTAGATGCAGAACAAGGCTGTTTTGGGGGCCTGGAGGCAGAGTGAGCAGGGCACACGCAGAACACACTGCCTGATCCTCCCCGGGTGTCCTCTAAGTCACCCCCACCAGTCCCCAGCCTCCTCAGGGACCTAGCCCATCACACTGCGACCTGCCAACTCGACCTCAGCAGGCACGTCACCAGGTCCCATGTGGCCTCACCGCGCCTCGATGGCCCCCCAAGAGGCCGGCCATAGACACGGGTGTGGGGCACCTGAGGGGATTGGCTCCAGGCCCCTCCTGGGCGCAGTGTGTTGAGCCACCAGCAGGGTGCAGATCCTCGCAGAGCCTGTGCGGCCCTCCTACGACCTGTGTGAAGATCAGCCCTCTCGTGTGGCGCAGGTGCCCTTCGGCAGCTGCCACACTGTGTCCTTAAGGACAGTGACAAAAAGACAGGGCTGGGTGCAGCTCAGGGTGAGTATGAGCCTGGCACAGGAGGCCCCGGCTCCAGGCCTGCACCACAAAAAAAGACAAAAACCAGAGTCTGATAAGCCACTCCACCTCCAATAAAACCCAGGAAAAGCAAAGGGAGAAGTGAGCAACTTCAAGGCGTGTGTACCCACACCTATGCACTGACATGTACACATGTGTACTCGCTCTATAGTCACTATACTACTCATTCCAGGGTTATTACAGAGCACAACAGAGAGCCACACACCCCTACTGACTCTAAGCTAACCGCGAAGAAGGCACTGGCTTGCCAACTAGCTGCCTGCCCCAAAGATAAGGCCTTTAAGGGCTGGGTCAGGGGCAAGCAGACAGACAGACCACTGGAAGAAATGACATTAGGCAGGGGTCCCCAGAAGCCAATTCAGTTCCAGGGGCTCTATGATGCCCCACACAATGTAAACATATGTCAGAACATGAACTAAGACAAATCACACCAAGTATGTTGAAGGTAGACAGGGAATTCAGAGGAGGAGGGGGAGAGGGAGGCAAGGGAAAGGGAATTAGGGAAAAAAGCTGTAATTTGTACATGTAACCACTCCCCAAAATGACTGGAAACTGCTAGAATTGGAAACATGTACTAATAAAAAATTTGAAAACAAAACAGCTGGGAACAAAGAGCCTCCGTCTCTCCAGAGCCCCTGCTCCAATTCCTTCTCATCGGGGCGGCGAGCTATCCTCTTTCCTCTCCCTTTCTTTTCCTCTTTACGAATAAAGTGCTTTCCTCTCATTACAAAACAAAAAACCAGAGTCTGCCAGCTCCCAAGGCCACTGTCCCCGACCTGACCTGCGGAACGGAACCTGAGAGACAGGCAGCTGTGCAGTTCCACGCCGAGCTGCCGGAGTGGACGGCGCCAGCTCGTCAGCAGGCAGGGACACGGGCATGGGGCCGGCGCAGAGGCGGCAGGCATGTCAGGTCCCGGACCCGGGACGGCTGTGGCTGTCAGTGAGTGTCCCTCCCCACACACGGAGAACAGACTGCCAGGCCTTGGCCAAAGGGGCCACATGGAACGGAGCAGTCACTGAGAACAAGTTTGAACATGGCATCGATCCTGCGACTCCACGCTGAGGGACAGACGCAAGATCTGAAGCAGGGATGCAGATCTGCCCCCACAAGAGTTCATAGCAGCAGCACTCATGACCAGGGGATGGGGAGAGGTGTGCTCTGCCACACGCCGGAGCAACCCAGCACGCTGGGAGGCTGAGGCAGGAGGGTTGCAAGCTCCAGCCCAGCCTGGGCAACTTAGCAAGACTGTCTAAAAATAGAAAGTTAAAAAAAAAGGGCTGGGGAAGGAGCTCAGTTCGAAGGTCCTGGTTTCAATCCCAAGTAACTCCCCCAAAACAAAAACAAAAAACAAAAAACAACAGAGTAAGGCTGACACAGCCAGAACACAGACGAATCCTGAGACCATGTCCAAGTGCCACGTGACAGCATCAGCAGAGGCCCCGGCACATGGCTGCACCAACACAGAACATCTGGAGTGGGGCTGGCGCAGGTTTGTGACGTCACACACAGCCCCACAGGGAGGGGACGCTGCCTCCGAGCCGCCTGCCCACCCTTAGCCCCTCAGCACACGCTGCCAGCTTCGCATGGTGGCTGTCACCGGGATCCATCCCTGTGCCTCCTGCTCACCGTCCACTCTGTCCCTGATGCGGCCCCACCCTGCCCTACCTCACCACTGTCCTGACCCTGAGGTCCCCCCCGATGGACAGAGCCCCAGCCTGCACACTCGGCTCTGTCGCCTCCTCACCTCTGGCTCCCAGCTGCTGCCCCTCCAGCTCGGTGCTGCAGCCCCGGGCCAGGGACTTGCCCCAGACCTGCTGCCCCCGCTCCCCGCCTGCCATGTCTCAACGACAGCTAGTGGGTCCCTTGCAGTTTCTGCCTGGTCATTGCTTTGTTTTGTTTTTATGCAGCACTTTGGATGGAACCCAAGTGATAGGCCTGTGCAGTGAACGACACGGGCTTATGTGAGACTGCTGCCCAGGCTGGCTAGAACTTGGGACCCTCCTGCCTCAGTCCCCACCCAGAGTGCTGGGATGACAGACATGCACCCCCACGCCTGCCTTCCACCTGATTCTCCAGAGTTCCTCCTCCCCCATGCCAGCACAGCAAAGCGGGGATGCTCGATGAGCTAAGTGGGCTCTGAGGGAGCAGCCAGGGCAGAGGCCAGCACCGCCTGGGGGACACCTCTGGGGGCAGCAGACCGGCAGTGGTGTAAACGGGTCACCGGAAGGCACGTCTGCGGGTGAGCAGCTGCCTCCACGAGGCCACGGTGTTGCGGGGCTGGGAGCCACGCTTTCCCAGGGACTTTGGCTCCCACCCCTCCTGCACCGCTGGGCCAGATGAATGGTCCTGAACGGTCCCATCCAGGCTGCAGGCCTCACTGATGCTGGGAAGGCGATGACACACAGTGAGGCTGAGCCTCTCCTAGCTTTGCTTTCCTTTTTCCTGTAGTACTGGGGATGGAACCCAGGGCCTTCAGACTGAGCTCTATGCCCAGCCCTTTTTTTCTTTATATTTTGAAACAGGGTCTAAGTCACTAAATTGCCTAAATTGGGCTTGAACCTGTGATCCTCCTCCCTCAGCCTCCCTGAATGCTGAGACCACAGACTGAACCCGGGACGGTGTGAGGACGGCTTGGGGCAGGGTGGGACATCTGAGGAGGTGCCTCAGGACAGAGGCCAGGTCACCAGGTCCCAAATGACACTGACCCAGAAGGCCAGCAGGGACGCCCTTTCCTCTGATGCCTGGGTCCTTGCTGGTTGGCACATGTCTGTCTGCCCAGGGGTGCTGGGTTCTCACAGGGCCATTCTGCCCCCTCACCGGGGACACCGGCAACACTGACAGACATGTCTTAGCTGCCCACAGAGACAAGGGGTGCCGAGTGGGGCCCAACACAGGCCTCCTGTCCTTCCTCCTCAGTTCCCAGGGCTAACTCCTCCTGTTCAAGGTCAGCGGGCACCATGAGAAGACCACAAAAGAACAAACAAGCTGCCCTTGAAAAGTGAAGCCAAAAAACAAATTAACAGAGAATCCCCAGGGCCTGGCGTGTGGGAGTCTGCTGGGTTTCATGGCTACTGTGACTGTCAAAGAGCACCTTGGGACTCGGGATTTAGCTCAGTGATTAGAGTGCTTGCCTTCCAAGCACAAGGCCCTGAGTTCAATTCCCAGCACCAAAAA
>PVJO010003577.1:0-47957 GCA_004026905.1 Hystrix cristata | reverse complement strand
TCCTGTACAGCCTTCCTCGAGTCAACGGCCCTCCTTGCCACCCTTGCCACCCGTGGGGGACAGCCTACAGGCCATCCCACTGTGGGTGGTAGTGGCAGGGACCCCTGCTATCCACAAGCAGGGCTGACTCTGAATCCAACCACGAGCATGCTGAGATCTGGCAGGAAAGCTGGGCACCCATAGCTGGGACGTCTGCAAAGCCATTTCTGCAGGCAGAGGGTGTGACTCAGCCCTCTCAGGCCTGGCTCTCCAAGGGGCACCGTTCTGTTCCCTCCAAATGGGAAAAGGAAGTGCTCTGGACCTTGGCAGCCACATGCTTCCGGGTTCCCTTTGAATGTGGGGACTCCAGTGATGGTACCCCATGGTAGGGCTCACCTCGCACACAGAAAAGACAGAACTTACAAAGCAGCCACCTGTGGGGAGGGGACAGTCCTGTTTCTTTGGCACATTCAGCTCCCAAATGACAGGACTCGCCATCTCCTCCTCCAAAGTAGACACCTGACAATGTCCCCACCCTGCTGTCACTTGTGGCTCACTTAGACCACAGGTTTGCACAGGGACCACTCTGGCATGGCAGTGTCTGCAGTCATTGCTGGCTACAACAAGGAGGTGATGATGTGGAGACTGGAAGCCAAAGATGCTGCTAAATGTGCCACAATGCACTGGGCAGCACCACCCCCAACAGGGAAGAATTAGGGCCTAAATAACGACCATACGGAGACAAAGAAAAAGACACTGGTACCTTATCCAAGTCAAACAGGCTTTCTTGTTCTCGGGGGATCTGGGGAGCTTTAGCAAGAGGGGATACAGAGATAGGGCAGTAAGCTGTCATCCCAAAAAGAAGGGATCGAAAGCCCACACCTGAGCTGAGTCCATCACCCTGGCAATACCCAGCACAAAAACGGATATTCAGGACACACACAGCTCAACTGCTTTATTCTGCTGGTGGCACTGAGAGCACCCAGGCAGCTGGACCCAGACAAGCACATGTCCAGGCGCCAGGGCAAGCCCCCCAGGGAGGCTCCCCAGGTGAGCCTTGCACCCAGACCTTGGCAACAGCCTCCTGGTCACCCTAACCTAACACACACTCTATTGGGAGTCTGCCATCCTGTGTGTGTGTATGTGCACAAGTATACACGGGACCAAACCCAGAGCCTCACACATGCCAAGCATGTGCTCTAACGCCAGGCTGCAGCCCAGCCCTGCTCTAGACCTAAGTGTTCCAAACACTTCGACTGGGGCACAGAGGCTGCCCGTGTGTTCCCATCTGCTCTGATCTGTGCCAGAAACAACTGGCAGGTCTAGAAAACGAATGGACCTCACACTGGTTCCCAGCAATGACAGGAAGGGGACGCAGCAGGCCCAATCACTAGAACCGCCTTACCTGGCTCATCAGAGGCGACTGTATGTTTATCTTGCCGTTCTTGGGAATGTCTATTCGGTATCCGAGGGGAAGGAAGGCATTAAATCCAACAATGAGGTCAGGGTGCTCATGAAAGAGCTGAGACACGCGTCTGATGACTCCGGGAGTGTCGATACTGGAAGGAAGGAGACCAAGTGAGCAAAAGAGTCGGGGGAGCAAAGTCAAAGTGAATTCCACTCCTTACGCCTCCACACTGCCACAACCACAAGCTTCTAATATGACTAGGGTGGTACCAGCTATCTCCCAAGTGCCAGGCCTGCACCCCGGACACTCTTGGTAAGAATGGGAGAACATTCACACAGTACAACTCCCCAAAACACCGAGCATGTGCACGGAGTTCAGAAACTATCAAGATTCAGTGATAAATCCTGGGTTCCAAGAGCAGCAGGACACCCAACTCTTCTAAGCAACGTGACAAATTCACTCGTTTCGTATGAACTCAAGACTGCTGAGCATGCGAATATTGAGCTAAGCAACTGAGTACAATGCATAAGGACCACAGGTCTTCCTACTGGAGGGCAGCAGTGTGGTAGGAGTGGGACCTGCGAATCTAGGAGCCCGAGGGCCTGAGTTCTAATTCTGTCTCTGCCACAAAGGTGGATCCCTTACCTACTTCAAGCCCCAGTGAGTGTTTCATAAAAAATAAAGGCCTGAACCCAGGGTAGTCCCTCTCTCTAGCCCTCCTGATTCTGTGCCTAAAAAACAGTCCGTAAATGATAACACTATCAGCCAGGTCTCTTACTAAGCATTTTATATCCCTTACTTTCAAGCAGGCCTGGGATTAGGGGGCGCCTAGAGAGGCACCTTGGGAACAGGATTTAAGGAGGAAACAGTGCAAGAAACATTCAATCAAGAGAAATAATGTTTTTATGCAATGCTTTACCAAAAAACCCCTAAATTAACTCCTCCAGATCTTTTATGAACAAAACTTACACAAAAACCAACATTTTACATAAAAACAAGACCCGTCTCTGCGGTCTCCTCCAGACCCCTGCCCTCCTCCCACGAATGTCCACGCAGCAGAAGGTGGGGAACACGCATCCCCATTTCTTCAGGCGAAGCTGACACTGGGAATGGGGACAACCTGCTGCAAGGTCACCGGGGTGCGGGGGCATCGGGATGGGGGCTCGGCAGGCTGCGCCGGGCGTGGAAGGGGGTCCCCGGCTTGGGAGGGTTCCTGCGGTCACCTCTGGCTCTTGAACTCCTTCATGATCTCCAGGAAGCCGTTGTAGGTGGCGGGGTCGCTGCCGAAGCGGATCTTCACCTGGTCCAGGTAGGTGAGGGCGTCCTCCACCTGCGGCGGGGCGGGGGCGCTGGTCGGCCGGGGGCGGGGGAGCGGGGGGCTGGGGTCCGGGGTGGGGCGCAGGGGAAGGGCGGGCACAGGCCGAGCCCGGGGGCGCCCCGGGGTCGGGGGTCGCGGGCTGCGCCTCAGCGGAGGCCGAGGCGGGGCCGGGCGGGGCCGGGTCCGGGGAGCCGTGCCGCGGGGCCGGGTCCCGGGGAGCAGGGCGCCACTCACGTGCACCGGCAGCTTCTCGTGGCCCGCGGAGCCCGAGCGACCCCAGCGGGCGCCGCTGAGCCCCCTGCCCGCGGGACCCCCACCGCCAGCGTGCGCCATGTTGGAAGTGGAGCCTCGGCGCCCCGCCCCCGCCCGAGGCCCCGCCGCGCATGCGCCTCTCCGCCCCAGGGCGTGGCCTGACGGCTCGGGGTGGGCGCGGCCGCGGGCGGAAGCGGCGGGGCGCGGGGCGCCGAGGCGGGAGTCGGGGGAGGACGCGGCGGGCTCAGGCGGGCGGGGGACCTGCTGCTGCTGCTTCGGTCTGGCCCTGCGAGCTCGGGATGATTTTCACAAATTTACCTTTAGTTGGGGAAAAAATCCAAACACTCTCATGACACAGGAAAATGCTGTGAAATGCACTTCTCGGCGTTGGTGGGTGAAGTCCCCGGAGCTCGGCGGTGACCCGCCGGTCCGGCCCGCGTGCACCCCGCTTCGCAGGGCCGCCGTGAGGGCGGGGTGTGGGCTCGCAGCACCCCACGGGGCTCCGGCGTGCGCGCCTGCCGACGGTCCGCCCTCGGTCCCGCGGCTCCCGGCCTCGTCTCCCCGGCCCCGCCCGCACTGTACAGCCCCCGGCGACCCTAAACCCGCCGTCGGCCAAGACCGGAGAAGCGGTTTAAAGCAAGAGAGACAGTTTATTTGAAGATGGGTAAGGAGGAAAAGAGAGGACAGAAAGCTACTCCGGACCAGTAGGGAGAATTCGAAAGCGAATTGCTCATGGATCTCTTGTCTGCAGCTCCTTTTATGGAGATCCTTATGGGGTTTTTTTTGGTTTTTTTTGAGACAGGGTCTCGCTACGCAGTTCAGGCTGGTCTCGAACTCACAGCAGTCTGCCTGCCTCAGCCTCCTGCGTGCTGAAGCTCCTGGAATCTGGTTGGCGTCTGGGCTTGTCTGTCATTTTAACCTGGAATTTCCTCTGGTCATTCGACCTTTCCCTGTCCTTCAGTGGAGGGTAAGATCATCGGTGGGGGGCCTTAAGGACAGATTACTTAGACTTGAGGAGTAAGTAAAGGGAAAGTTTGTGGTTCTTCTGTTAATCACACTACCTGGGACCTTCCCAGAGCTGATTTCACCTTTGTCTTTCTAATTGCTGGATTCCATCTGCATTTGCCTTTGACTCTGGCTGCACAGGTCAAAGTTGCCTATTAATTTCTTTCTTTTTTTTTTTTTTTTTTTTTGGTGCCGGGGATCGAACTCAGGGCCTTGTGCTTGTGAGGCAAGCACCCTAACCATTGAGCTAAAAAGCTCAGCGAGGCCTTTGCCCTACCTTTCCCCTACCTACGGTGTCCCCTGTCCCTACACCGTCATGTCCTGGTTGGTCCTCCCAATGAGGTCCCCAGCCGGGGTGGCCTGAAGAGTGCAGATCACAGCTGGGCCTTGTAGGGCACATCTGTAATCCCAGTACTCTGGGAGGCTGAGGCAGGAGGATCACAAGTTTGAGTCCAGCCTGGACAACTTAGCAAATTAGCAAGGTCCCGTTTCAAATTAAAAAAAAAAAGCCTTTTAAATGGAGAGAATGGGTTGGGGATTTAGCTCAGTGGTTAGAGTGCTTGCCTTGCAAGCACAAGGCCCTAAATTCAATCCCCGGCACCAAAAAAAAGAAAAGAAAATGGGGAGGATGCTTGGGATGTAGCTCATTGAGAAGGATCATGGTTCAAACTCCAGTACTGAAAAAAAAAAAAAAAAAAGACAGAAACAGAAGCTCCATAGAGAACATGTATCATTACTCCACTACTCCCAAACCTGCAAGGTCTCCCTGTTTCTTCCAAACTGAAATCTAATCACCCACTTGCAACATAGCAAGTCCTTGAGATCATTTTTGGGAGGCTTTTTCAGCCAAGCACACTTTCCTCTGTTGTAAGGAACCTCCTGCCACTGCCTGACTGGCCCGGACCTTCGGGGTCCATGCGTCAGCACAGTCTCCTTTGCCACGAGGACTGTCCCTTCTCCCCTCTCCTCGTCATCTAGAGACACCCGTGCAAACTTCAAAACACAGGAAGGCCCTGCCTGTGCGCACACGTCTTCCCACAGTGCCTCGTGTGTCTTCTTGGTTTTGTGGTTCTTCCCTAACACAGATCCTGGACAGAGAGAGAGTCGCAGTCACATCAGCAGGTGCTTAAACAAATGAACACCCAAAGAACAACCAAGCAGCATCTCTTTTCATATGTGAAGTGACTCAGAAATTTGGAGAGTAACTGACACAGTGCTGGTGCTACATGTCAGGAGCAAAATGCTGAACTCTAGCCTGGAGTTCTTCCTCAGAGAATTCTCTTTCAGAATAGACAGGAATCAAGTAACACACAGATGCAAAGTTTCAACTGTAACAACTACTTCAGTGGCAAGAGAGTGATTTTCTCATTGTAGGTCTATTTATTTATTTTTTGGGTGCTGGGGATCGAACTCTGCCTTGCACTTGCTAGGCAAGCACTCTACCACTTGAGCTAAATCCCCAGCCCCTATTTTATTTTTTCTTTGTGTTTAGTTTATTAGTACATGTGTGTAGCACATAATGTTTATGTTCCTTGTAGGAAGTTGGTACACGTATGTCCCTTGTACATGGGCTGTCACAAAGACAAGGTGACCTGGCATAGAGGTGCACGTAGTGGTGCAGCACCTGGGAGGCTGAGGCAAGAGCATTGCTGTGAGTTCAAGGACAGCCTGGGGTACATAGCGAGACTCTATCTCGAAAAACAAAGCAAACCGAAGCTGATCTTTTGAGAGGTGGGGAGGGAGTGCAGGGTAACCACATAGCAGGGAAGAGGGACTGACTGCAGAGCGGCCAGTGGGATGAGTTAAGGCCTTTCTGCTTAGTGTGTGTTTGGCGCAAGGATGCTGCCCTCAGAAGCTACAGCTCCGCCGCTTGCAGGGAAGGCTTGGAGGGGAGCCGGGGGTGCTGGGAGGCTGTTTCGTCACTTGGGCAAAGGATGACAGGTGCCGGCACCAGAACAGGAGCCAAGAGGGTAGGGAGGGGGAGGGGAGGGATCCACGGCTCCTGGCCCAGAAGGGGCCTCCACTCTGTCCTGCCCGTCCTTGCATGAGCAGCAGCCAAGGCAGCCTGGGCCCTCTGGCTGTCCGTGATCTGCTCTGCACCATGTATCATTGCCCTCGAGGACCAGTAGCACGTGTGCTTTGAAGACGGTGCCTGTGGGGTTGGCACGCAATGCCCCCTCCTCCGGGGCATGGGTTCTGTTCTGATTTCCCCATCCTCTTGCCCAGTGTGGTGGCGCCCACCTGTAATCCCAGCACTTGGGAAGCGGAGACAGGAGGATCATCATGAGTTAGAGGCCAGCCTGTGTTAGAAATAAGCCCCAGACTCAAATTGTTAGTGCCAGAAAGAATGCACTCAAACATGGGGCAAGAGGTCTTGACAAGGCATTATATTGTGACAAAAGTGACACAAGCACACTCCAGCAATGAGGTGCAGGATTCCCCCTTTTATCCCTAAGGCAGGAGAAGCAGCTGACCTCTTTCCCATTGGCTGGTTTGGAGGGTCACAATCTCTCCTGACTGACTAACTCAGACGGCACCCAGGGACTCTGAGGGCTGCTGAGGGGAAGGGACAGCAGAGCTGAGGGAGATGTGGACAGAAAATCCTTGGTCCCTGATAAGCTCTCTTTGATTCGTAGCTGTGTCCCCAGGACCAGAACTGGGTTGGCATTTTCTGTAATTTAGTGTCTTCAGGAAGGGCTGTCTAGGATGGGCTGCTACTAAGATGGAGTCACTCCTGTTTGACAGAAAAGACAGAGTTTACTGTTTCCCACCTAGTGAGTTCAAGGCCAGCCTGAACTACACAGTGAGACCCTGTCTCAAAAGAAAAAATAAAGGAAAAAAAAAGGAAAAGGGAGCTGGGGATTTGGCTTAGTGGTCAGAGTGCTTGCGATCCCCGGCACCACACACAAAAAAAAGAAAACAGAAGTTTCTTAGGTAGATCCCTCAGTGTTTAGCAAGGTGGAAAAGACGGGATCAAGCTGGGCGTGGCCGATTCTGCAGTGCTGGGGACCCTTTGTGGGAAACCAGGGCCCCTCTTTTCTGTCAGAGGTCCACACAGGAGCGAAGGCGTCTTAGCCAGACTCGCGGGTTCCTCAGGCCAAGGACTTTGGGCTCCCCTCTCCCAGCCCCGCAGCCACTCCACAGCAACCCTTCAGGCCCCACCCTCTCAGGTCACCCAGACTAGCCAATCAGGGTAGAGTGTGAGCCTTCCAGCCAGCCAATGGGGAGAAGGTCAGCACCCCCAAGCGTTAGGCTATATAAGGAGCCTGCTGCTGTTCACTCTTCTGTAGAAGTAAATTTGCCTTGTCAGATTTCTTGGTGTCTGAGTGCTTTATTTCTGACAGGTTGAGTCCGGGGCTTATTGCAAATATCTTCTAGAGATTTAGAGATTCTTTCTAGCTTCCTCTTGTCCTGAACAAAGAATTCGACAAGACAAGGTCAAAAGGTAGCAAGGTTTTAGATTTATTAAAGGTAGGAAAAGAAACATGCTCTGCAGAGTGAGTGTGGGCCAACCAAAAGTAGGAAAAGCAGTGCACTCCTCAGTGAGAGCCATGGGTGGTGAGAAAGCACGGGGGAGACAAGGTCAACCGCCTCATCTTTTGTCACTACCACTCCTCATGCTGACGTCATGTCGAGGCCAGCCTATCAGAAACCTGCTTGAGTTCTCAGAGAAGAGTTAAAGATAGCGCTCTCTGATTGGTCCCAGGTGCAGCACTTCCGCCTGTGTCTCTTGGATCTCCTTGATTGACAGGTCACGCCCACTTGCCTGGCCAGCTGCCTGCACCCTAATCTCCTGCCTCAATTACACCTGTCATCCCAGTTATTCCAGATGCTGAGGCAGGAGGGTTGAAAGTCCACGGCCAACCAGTGTAATATATAGCAAGACCTCAACTCAAAATAAATAAACACAAAGGCTCCGGGGTGCTCTGGTGCACCTCAGTGGTAGAGTGCTTCCCTAGCATATATGAGGCCCCTGAAATCCATCCCCAGCACTGACAAGTAAATGAAAGACAAGATCGAACAATCCCATTTTGAGCTAATGTAGTCCTCCCAGGTGATGAACTTTTTTTTTTTTCAGGTGGTGAACTTTGTAACCCAAACCTCTGAAGTCCAGAATTCTGCATGACTGTGAGCAAGATTTCCACCCCCATTACACATGCTGTGTCAGTTTCCTGTTGCTGTAGCAGATGCCTGAGATAAATCAGTGTATAAGGAGGAAAGGTGCATTTTGGCCCACAGCTCTACGGGTCTGAGCCATGATTCATTGGCCCTGGTGTTCAGGGCCTGCAGCGAGGCAGGGAGGGAGAGAGGACCAGATATGAGAAAGAGCGAGGGACTGGCCACATCCCTGATGACCTCACTTCCTCCCAGTAGGCCCTGCCTCTTAAAGGTCCTGCCACCTCTCAGCATCACCAAGCTGGGCACTTGAACCCTTGAGGGACACACTGAACCCCATCCAAACCACAGGAGTCACTCTGCTGGCAGAGGTGGGGGGACTCTACTGGTGCAGTATATTTAAGGTCCCAGGTTAACTGATTTTGAGTTGATAAGAGGAGACTACTATGACTACTATGCTGGGTGGGCCTAGCTTACTCTGGGACAACACCTAAAGAGCCTGGAGGTCAGGACAAGAAGGAACAGAGAAATGCTTTGAAGAAGGAACTGGCTGTTTTGCAAACTGCCCAAGTAAACAAGGTAAGTTGGCACATGCCTGTAATCCCAGCACTTAGGAGGCTGAGGCAGGAGGATCACTGCAAGTTCCAGGCCAGCCTGGCGTACATAGTGAGTCCCTGTCTCCAAAAAACAAAAACAAAAACTGCCTGAGCAGGAAGTGGCTCCCTAGGAGATGAGTCCCTCATCCAAGGAGCTGGCTTCTGCCCACAGTCTGATGAACCTCCCGGCAGCCTCTGGTCTTCTCAGTGACAGCCCTGTGCAGCTGACCCGCTTGCACCCTGCATTCCTGCCCGCAGGCTTTAAAGGATAAGTGCCTGGGTGGTTGTTTTTGTTTTTGTTTTGTTTGGGACAGGGTCTCACTGTGTAGGCCAGGCTGGCCTCAAACTTATGACCATCCTGCCTCAGCCTCCCGAGTGCTGGGATATAGGCCTACACCACTACACCTGGCTGATAAGTGTGTGTTATTGTAAGTGATTCATTATGCAGTAGTAAACTAATATGCCAGCCAGGTGCAGTGACATACGCTTGTAATCCCAGCTACTCAGGAGGCTGAGACAGGATGATCTGAAGTTCCGGTTCAGCCTGGGCAATTTAACAATTTAGCAAGACTCTGTTTCTGTACAAAAACTGAAAAGGGCTGAGGTGTAGCTCAGTGCAAAGGCCCTGGGAGATAGAGAGACAAACAGAGACAGAGAACTAATAAATATACCTTGGGTATCCTTGTCAAAAATCCCAATCTGTTTTGTTTTTTGTTTTTTTTTTCCTTTGGTGCTGGGGATCAAACTCAGGGCCTTGTGCTTCCTAGGCAAGCACTCTAACCACTGAGCTAAATCCCCAGCCCCAAAAATGCCAATCTGGAAGCCAAGCCACAGTGCTGTGTGCCTGCGATCCCAGCACTCTGGGAGGCTGAGACAGGAGGATATTTGCCCCCAGGCAGCGCAACTTAGTAATTTAGAAGATGCTGTCTCAAAATACAAAATAAAAGGGGCTGGGGATGCAGCTCACAGTGAAGACCTTGGGTTCCATCCCAGTCCTGCAACAAGACTACAAAGTTTACTTATAGGTGGATGTTCACACATTGTAACGATTGTCTCACTGCAGGAGATGTTGACAATGGGGACATTGTGAATGGGGGCACATAGGAAATCTCTGTACCTTCCACTTAATTTTGCTGGGAATCTAAAGCTGTTCTCCAAAAAATGAAGTCTATTTGAAAACTAATGTTCACCTTGAATTTAATCAGGCCTTCAGGCCCAAGACTGACATTTTTATTTTATTCTCTATTGTCTAGAAGGAACCAGACTGTATGTGTTTGTGGCTTTGGGACAGTCCATTCTCTATCCCAATCACTCAGCTCTGTTACTGAGACAGCTGCATGCCAATAAAACTTTATTTACAAAACAGAGAGGGCTGGGCTGTGAGTCAGCATTAGCAAGTGGAAGGCCCCGGTTCTGGCCCTGGCTCCTACCTGGCACTGCAAAATAAAATAAAATAAAAGAAATGGTGGGTTTGCTGGTGTCATTTGCCAGTCTCTACTCTAGAATATAAAAGAACGAAACACTCATAGATTCAAATGCGATGTGCAGACCCATTCTGATTGAATTCTAATTTGAAAATAACTATAACAGGTGTTTTGAGGCGAATTGAGGACATTTCACTCTGCAATGCCTGTTAAAACTCTTGACTGGGGAGTTAGCTCAGTGGTAGAGTGCTTGCCTAGCTATTAAGCCCAAGGCCCCGAGTTCGATCCCCAGCACACACACACACCCCCCCCGAAAAATGAAAAACGCTTAAATCTAGGCTGAGTGGCACACATCTGCCATCCCAGCACTTGGGAGGCTGAGGCAGCAGGATCACTCAAGTTGGAGGCCAGTCTGGGATACACAGCGAGACCCTATCTCAAATAAATAAAATTGATATTTTGTTCATCATGAATTTTATTTATTTATTTTTATGGCACCGGGGATCGAACTCAGGACCTTGTAGCTTGCAAGGCAAGCACTCTAGCCACTGCGCTAAATCCCCAGCCCTCATCATGCATTTTAAAATTCAATTCATCTGGGCTGGGGATTTAGCTCAGTGGTTAAAGTGCTTGCCTTGCAAGCACAAGGACCCAAGTTCAATCCCCAGCACCAAAAAAAAAAAAAAAAAAAATTCAATTTATCTTTTGAAAATAAGATAGTAATTATTTTCCTTGCTGGAGGGACCCAGGGCCATGTGCAGGCCCTCTGTGGTGCTGGCTGTGTGCCTCTGCAGTCATGTACCTGAGACTGGCACTCCATTCCTTTCCTGGTCCAGACCTCCCTGTGAGGGGTTTAGCCAGGACTGACAGTGGCAGGGCAATTGCTGCATCTCTGCTGGGCCAGGGCATGATGTCAGCTTTCTGCTACTATAACAAAACACCTGAGAGGCCCAGTTGAAAACAGGAATGGGTCACTTGGGCTCGTGATTGCAGGGGTTCCGTCCATGGCTGTGGGCTCTGCTGCTCTGGGGCTGCGGGGAGGAGACTATCATGGCAGGATCCTGGGGTGGGGCCAAGCTGCTCAGCTCAAGGAGACCCAGGAGCAGAGCGGAGAGCAGCATCCTGCAGTCCCTCCAAGGCCATGCCCCCAAGGACTTCACTTCCTTCCACTGGGCTCCACCTCTTAAAGGTCCAGCACCTCTCTGGGGATGAAGCCTTTAACACGTGGCACTTGGGGGACAGTCTGGGTTTTCTTGTTTTGTTTGGTTTTCTTTGGTGCCGGGGATCAAACTCAGGGCCTTGTGCTTGGTAGGCAAGCACTCTACCACTTGAGCTAAATCCCCAGCCCAAAAGCAACTGTTTAGAGTAGCCTTTTATTAGTGAAAATGTCCTTCCTGTGCCGGAGTAGTGCAGTCACGTGCTGGGTAATGGCATTCCAGACAGGGACAGCCCACGTACCCACAGGAGCACCCCAAGATCACACTCCTCGAGACGTCGGGCCTCCCTGGTGAGCCTGACACAATGTTCACACGGTGGCAGAGTCGCCTGCCACGCACTTCTCAGCGTGTCCCTCTCATAAGGGCCACGGGACTGTATTTCTACACAGAGCAATTGATCCTTGCTGAGTCGGTGGTTGTGGATTTGAATTGTGAATCAATGGTCTGTGTCGAGAGGCACACAGGGATCTTAAACCAGAAGTTGGAGATGAAATCTTACTTTGTCACATCATCCACTTCATTTCTGCACAGTGTAAACACCTGAGTCCCACAGAAGGGGTGGCCAAGAGTAGCTATTTTTTTTTTAACAAGGGTTCCCTTTACAATCTACATGAGTTCTGTAATTAAGAGGAGATGGCAGAAGAATCCTTTTTTTTTTCAAGATAGGGTCCTGCTGTGTAGTCCAGGCTGGCCTTGAACTCAGGTTGTCGTCTCAAACTTGTGGTGATCCTCCTGCCTCAGCCTCCTAAGTGCAGAGATTACAGGTACATGCTGCCGCCCCAGCAGGAGAACCCTAAATTAGCAATCCCCAACTCTAAAACATGCTGTCTCTGTCTAAGGCTTAATTAGTGGAGGTGCCCATCAATGAGTGAATGCGTACCGAAATCGAGGTACATACACAATGGAGTATTATTCAGTCACGAAGAAAAATTAAATCCTGACATTTGCAGCAAAATGGATGGAACTGGAGATCATTATGTGAAACGAGACAAGCCAAACATGGAAAGTTAAGAACCACACATCCTGTCTTGCACGTGGAAGCTAAAGTCGACCTGAATGTTCAGGAGTGATTACTAAAAGTTGCAGATGGGGACTGGATAAATGGAGACTGGATTTCATTACTGCTTATGTCATGCACGGCACACTGAATCCCATTAATGTACATTAATACATGTTGATAAATACTAATTTTAAAATCTAAGGATTGGGGATTTAGCTCAGTGTTAGAGCGCTTGCCTAGCAAGTGAAAGGCCCTGAGTTCAATACCCAGCACCCCCCCAAAAAAACTAAAAAAGCTCTTGCCCAATGCCCCTATGAAATACATTAAAATAATTTTTTTTTTTTTTGGTTTTTGAGACAGGGTCTCACTATGCAATTCAAGCAGGTCTTGAGCTCACTATGTAGTCCAGGCTGGCCTTGAACTCGCAGTGACCCTCCTGCTTCAGCCTCCCAAGTGTTGGGATCACAAGTGTGTGCCACCACACCCGGCGAAAAATGCATTTTTAAATGACAGCTTAATTTTGTTTTCAGTGCTGGGATCCTACCCAGGGCCTCCCACACGCTAGGCAAGTGTTCACACAGAGCATGGTGATTGGTTCAAAGGTGAGCGCTCAGCCAATCGGAGCCAAAGGAGGCGGGACTAGCCACAGAACCGGAAGCACTTTCCCCTGAAGGTGGACTCGGCAGGGCATTGGCCAGCACCTTGCTAAACTGGAGCTGCGCGTCTGCGCGTGGATCTCATGGGAAGCAAAGGAAGGGAAGGATGCAACATGCTCTGGGGCCCCGGGGCCGGGTGTCCTCCAAGAAAGCCGTTCTCTGCGCCGCAGCCAGACGGAGCAGGCCTGACTCCGGGTCACACGATCAGGCAGACCTGGGAGCGCCTGTTGGGCTTGGGCCCCCTTCCCCGAGCTGCCTCCGCCTCCGAGGCCTGGGGTGCCCCCGTCGCCCGCTCCGCCCTCTGCCGCCATCTGACCCTCCACGCCGCCTTCCTGAAGTTCGTGAGTGGGTCCTGCTGTGAGACCCGGGAGGCCGGGCACTGGAAGCGCTCCCGGAGGACGTAGCCATGGCTTGTGGGGGCGATGAAGCCATTGGCGGTGGGAACGATTCTGGTCACCACTGCGTGGACGAACTGGATGGCCAACAGCGTGCCTGTGGAGTGAAGACGAGGAAGCCAGGGTGTAGGGGTCCCCTTCTGCACCCTCCAGAGCTGGCCATGGGGAGGCAGGTTCCTGCTGTGCTGTGCCGAGTACCAGCACAGCGTGACAGGGAACCTTCCAGGGTGCCTCTCCCTTCATCTGCAGATTGGGAATTCCCTTGACGAAACCTACCTGCCCGAGGAAATTCTAAAGATTTAGAGATGTAATGTGGATTCGCTTCCTTATATAGATCTCTGGCGTGGGAGGGAGGGTGTCAGTCAGTGTTTTAATTGGAGGAGAAGGAAGAGAGGGTAGGACCTGGGTTGGGATGGGCTTTTAAGGCCACCATCCTCAGACCTTGACTTCTGAGCTGTCTGTGGCTGACTGCCTGGCATCTTTGCTACATTGTGTTAGACTACAGGGTATCAGATTATAGTGGCCCACGCCTGTCATTCCTACACTCTGAGAGGCTCAGGCAGGAGAATGGCAGATTTGCACCCAGTCTGGGCAACTTAGTGACTCAGCAAGATCTTGTTTCTTTTCTTTTTTTTTTTTTTGTACTGGAGATCAAACTCAGGGCCTTGTGCTTGAAGACCCTGTTTCAAAATGAAAAACTTAAAAAAGGGCTGGGATATAGCTCAGCATGAAGGCCCTGGATTCCATTTCTAGTGCTACAAAAAATATATATACAATGACTGCAAATCTAGTGCATAAACTACGAGCTAAACTATGCTCTATCATCCTACATTTAAGAAGGTGCCTTCAGAAACACCTGGAAGGTCAGATTCAGACTGACAGCTAGAATGTTGCAGCACGGACAGCCAGGCCCCCACCATCTGTGGCTCGGTCCCCTTCCCTTCCCACCTTGAGGGGCCTCACCCATGTCTACATGAATCCTGACCCCAGCTCAGACCTCCAGACCCCATGGCAGCACCCATGGCCACTCCCCTTTAGAGAGGCCCTGTCACCCTTGGGAGGCCCTGGGGAAGAGGTCATGCAGGCCACATGCAGATCTGTCATCAGAGAAGCTGGGGGTCCTCCTGCCCGGCCAGAGGAAGTGGAGTGGGGCCCCCCAGGAGACAGGAGCCAAGCCAGGGCCTTCATGTCCAGACTGAGGCCCAGGCCTGGCTCAGAGTGAGACTCACCGTCCAGCACGCTCCAGACGATGATGGAGCGCTCCTGCAACCCTGCGAACACATACTTGTCATCCTTAGAGAAGCAGGCACATCTCACTCCGGGGCGGTAGGAGCGCTGTTCAAAACAGACCACGGGACCCAGATGCCACATGGGAAGTCACTAGGTACCAACCCCATGGAGCCAGGGTTTGAGCCCCCCCATGGGGATGCATCACAGGAAAGCCCAGAGAGATGGGGGACAGAGTTTCCAGAACCAAGAGAGACTTCAAAGCGAGGGGTCTGAGAGATTCTAGACACTTTCCACTGGAGAGTGTGAATTATGGCATTCAATTTCTAAATGACCTTGCTCATACAAATGTTCATTATAATTCTACTGAATTAAAAGTTATGTGCTAGGGCTGGGAATTTAGCTCAGTGTTTAGAGTGCTTGCCTTGCAAGCACAAGGCCCTGAGTTTGATCCCCAGCACACACACAGAAAAGTTATGTGCTCAAAGCATTACATGCTCGGGGCAGTGGCACATGCCTGTAATCTCAGCTACACAGGAGGCTGAGGCAGGAGGATCACAAGTTTGAGACCTGCTTAGATAATTTAGTGAGACCCTGCCTGAAAATAAAATATAAAAAATGAAGAGCTGAGGATGTAGGTCAGTGGTAAAGCACTTCCTAGCATGCATGAGCCCTTGGGTTTAATCCCAGATACCACAGGAAAAGGAAGGAAGGAAAGAAGGAAAACAAAAAAGAAGAACATGGGGAGGGGGTCCCAGATTAGACTCTGGAACAGGCAAAGGGAATCACAGACTGATAATCCCAAATCTGAAACGCTCCAAATTCCAAAATTTCTCGAGACCAACAGGAAACCCAGGGGTAGGAAATTCTACCCCAGGAAACTGAGACTTCTTGTTGTGGACAGTATTATTTAAAATATTGTATAAAATCACATCTGTGTGTATAGAAAACACAAATGAATTTCCTGTTTAGACTGGGTCCTATCCCCAAGATAGCTCATTAGGGATACTCCAAAATCTGAAAAGATTCCAAATCCAGGACACCCTGATCCCAGGCACTTCAGGTAAGGGACACTCAGCTGTACTTCTCTTGATCACAGAGGTTTTTGTTTTGCTTTGGTCCTGGGGTTCACACCCAGGAGTGCCGTACCACTGAATGACACCCCAGCCCCTTTCTTGCAGTGGGGGTGCTGGGGATTGAACTGGGGGCCTTGCACTTGCTAGGCAAGCGCTCTACCACTAAGCTAAATCCCCAACATACTCCAGCCCTTTTTATTTTTTGAGACAAGGTTTCTTACTAAGTTGCTCGGTTTGGATTCGAATTTGCGAGTGCTCCCCAGGCCCAGCCCGGCACAGGCGGGGGTGCGCACACACCGTGTAGCCCAGCTCCAGCCTGCACTCGCACGTGCCCAGGTCCCAGAGACACAGCTGGCCCTCCTGGGACCCGCTGACCGCCAGCTGCTCGCCGTGGCTGACGTCCACGCAGGTGACGTGGCCACCGTGGGCCTCGAGCGGGAACACTTTGGAGTCTGCACACGCGTACAGGAAGAGGTCACCGCTGGTCATGCCGTAGAGCACACGGTGGTCGCCCAGCACAGCCACTCTGCTGACAGTCTCGGGCAGCTGCGTGTAGAAGGTATACGAGGGCCCCTCGACGGCCGGGCACGGGTCCCCGGGCTCCACGTCCAGCACCAGCACCATGTTGTCGTAGGCGATGGCCAGCCGGTCCTCACGCTTGCTCAGGGCCAGGCCCACGACTGGCTTGCGGGCCTCGGGTGGGGGGATGCATAGCACATCCTGCCGCGAGTCCAGCGGGAACACCAGCACCGCTCCCGATGCCAGACCCGCAAACAGGAGCTTGGGCCCTTCAGCCACCTCCAGGCACCGGACCTCGCTGGACGTGTCCAAGGTGTCCTGCACCTCACCTGCCAGGGAGGAGCCAAGAACCATCAGGGCCCCACATGGCACCCTGGCTGGTTTGTTTCTTGTGGTACTGGGGATAGACTCCAGGACCATCTCACAGGCATGGTGGTACATGCCTGTAATCCCAGCATTTGGGAGGCTGAGGCAGGAGGATCATCTTGAGTTCAAGGCCTGCCTGGACCACATAGTGGGTTCAAGACCAGCCTGAACTACATTGTGAGATCCTGCCTCAAAAAGAATCCAGGGTCTTTGAACTGAGCTGCATTCCCAACCCTTTTTTATTATTTTGAGACGGGGTCTTGCTAAGTTGCTGTTGCCCAGGCTGGGCTGGAACTTGCAACCTTCCTGCCTCAGCCTCCCATTCCTGCATCTCTTCAGGAGCAATGTTGCAGTTCCAGGTACTTTTGGTGCCAGGGCCAGCCCCCCTCACCACCTGGCTCACCCAGAGCCTGGAGTGGCCCTGCTCCATTTTCTACCTTGTGTTGCCCTCTGCTGGAGGGAATCTCTCCTCCGGAAATGCGTGGTGCTACAACTGCCTGGTAGAGGGCACAAAAACTTGGTCCCATCTGGGCAGCTGGCACATGCCCATCATCCCAGCACTCTGGGAGACTGAGGTAGGAGGATCACAAATTCAAGTGCAGCCTGGGCAACTTAATGAGACTCTATCTCAAAATAAACAATACAAAATAAAATGGAGACACAGAAGTCCCCACACCACCCCCGCCCCATCTCTGCACTAGATGACACAAGAAGCAAGCCAGCCAGGAACCCGGAAGCGGCCCTCCCCCGACACGGAGCCCAGCGCCAGCACAGGCCCAGCCTCCAGGGCCCACGCTGAACCGCTGCTGCCTCAGCCTCCATCCGGAGGTTCACCTCGGACTCCGAGCCACGCCACCCCGCTCTCACCCACGCGCAGGGTCATCCTCCTGGCTCACAAACCTTCTGCCACGTCCCACACGACAACTTTGTTTTTATCCTCGACTTTGGGGAAGTAGACGTAGCCCCCGTGGTGGGACACGGCGGCGAGGCCCGTGCGGTCCAGGAAGGGTGCGGGGGGCCGCAGCCGCTGCGGGTAGCTCAGGTCCCAGACCACAAGGGATGAGGACTGCTGGGATGCAGACGCCACCAGGGACCCGGCCCGGGCCAGCAGGGTCACGGGGGCGCCCACACCCTCGAAGGCATCCAGCAGGGCCCCCTGCTCTGACAGACTCCACACCTGGGGGGACAGAAAAGCGTACAGACGGCTTCCTCTGGCCCCTGGAGGCCGGGAATGCACATGGGCCAGTCTGTCCATCTAAACTCAGGTCTCAGGCTGCCGCTCAAGGGCCTTCACATCTTCCCAGCCTCTTTTTTGGGTTTCTGTGTTTTGTTTTTTAAGACAAGATCTCTCTGTGTAGCCCAGGCTGGCCTTAAACTCATGGTGATCCTCCTGCTTCAGCCTCCCAAGTGCTGGGATGACAGGCACACACCACCACGCCTGTTTTCCCAGCCTCTCAAACTTCCCCCATAGCTCACCAAGCAAATGCCAGGGTGGTTCACAAAGTGTGTTCCATGGAAGCCCCGGTGGGCACCCCGGACCCTTTCACGGTGACTGCAGAACAAAGCCATGTTCAAGCCAGGCACAGCGGCACATGTCTATCATCCCAGCTACTCAGGAGGCTGAGACAGGAGAATCACTTGAGCCCAGGAGTTCAAGGCCAGCCTGCTCAATACAGTGAGACCATCCGCAAAATAAAAAAACAAAGCAAAAAACCCCAAAGAACAAAACTGTTTTCCTAGGAGTTGGTTCCAAGAGACGAGTGGCCTTTTCTGTTCTTCCCGATTAAGCAGTGAGTTTTCCAGATGCTTCATGACGGGCACCGCAGTAAATGCCAGCTGCAGACCCAAGTGTCAGCCCAGCTGCCGTGTAAAAAGACAGATGCCGAGGAGGCTCGAAGGCGCAAAACCACGCCACTGTTTCCATGAACATACGAGTACAGGTGTGTCTAGGCATGTGCAGACCTGGGTACACACGAATGGACATGTACGTAGGAACACCTCTGCCCGTGTGCAAGTGCATTTGCACGTGTGAGTATACACATGTACGTGTGTATGACTACATATGAATATCCTGCGTGTACATATTAACACACACGTTTTTTCTTTGTGTCTCAGAAAGCCGAGTTCTTTCCCAGAGCCTCCCGCCCATGCACATGTGACTCCAATGAGCTCAAGGCCTTGGGGGGGCCTCCGTGGTCACTTAACGAGGTCAACTTCAACAGATCTAGTACAACGTGGGACCCAGACCAGGTCCTGGAGTGGACAAGGACGTGTGGGGAGGCCGGTGACATCTGGGCAGCTGCAGACGGGTTCTCAGGATTGTGGGGGTTAATGGCGTGGTCTCGAGAACTGTGTCAAGGTCCTGTGGGATGTCAGTGTTGGGGGAGGGACAAGTGGGGACTCTGTGACTCTGCTGTAACCCTGAAGTCCCCCACAAGTCACAGTGCGTCTCCACATGCACACACGGTGGCGCATCCTCTAACGGGGATGTGTTGGGGCCTTGGTTGTGTGTGCCGCTCTCAGAGGGGTACGCCTTTAAGGGGCGGGGCTGGTGGGCGGGGCTGCGTGGTTGGGGCGGGGCTCCGGGAAGAATACTCAGGCGTCATGGGAAAGTCTCGCAGGCCCTCCCACCTTGGGCTGATCTCTCCTTGTCATGAGCCACCCAAGAAAATGTAACCTGACACCTGCATGCACACAGTCCTATGATAGCCAAGACTCTCTGGGCTCCTCAGGCACCCCCAAGACTGCAGAGAGCCCAGCGTGGCAGCGCATGCTTGTCTTTCCAGCACTCGGGAGGCTGAGGCAGGAGGACTGTTCTGAGTTTCAGGCCAGCCAGGGCTACACAGCGAGACCCTGCCTCAAAACCAAACAAAACCAAACACTCCAGAGAGGTCTGGAGACCAAGTCATTGGAGAGCTCATTTTCCACTGTCTCTGTCTCTCTTCTCTTTGTCTCTGTCTCTCTCTTTGTCTCTCTCCTCTCATACTGGGGATGGAGCCCAGGGCCTCACACCTGCTAGGGGAGTGCTCTGCCAGTGAGCTGCACCCCCAGGTTTGCTCCCTGTGCTTATTTTGATCCGGATGCTTTAAGCAAGTTCTCTACGCTGAGCTGCATCCTCAGCTGTTTGTTTTATTTTGAGACAGGGTCTAAGTTGCCCAGACTGGGCTCAAACTGGAGATTTTCCTGCCTCAGCCTCCCAGGTAGCCGGTATCACAGATGCGCACCACTGCACCGGTTGCCTGCCATGTGCTTTCCTTATCCATCTTGGCAGCTTTGAACATGGACTTTTCCTTCTCTGCGTGGTGCTCCACGCTGAAGACCAATGTTTAGGTGCAGGTGATGCTGCTGCTCTGTGGAGAGATCCTACCTGGTCTGTGTTGGGGCCCAGGGGACACACCGCTTCCCCAGGGAGAACCCTGACTGCCCACGCAGGTTTCTGTGTGGCGCAGACGGAGGCCCCGAGGCTCACGTCTGTCCCCATCAGAGCTGGCTGGTGCGCGGTGCCTTCTCACCTGAATGAGCGCGTCCCGGGACCCGGTGACGACCAGGTTGTTCTGCAGACCAAACGCGGCTGTCTCCACTGCGTTCTCGTGCTCCAGGTCGGTGGCCGTGAATCGGCAGAAGCCCCGCGAGTCGGCCAGGAATATCCGCACACGTCTCCCAAAGCCTGAAATGCACGGGGGACGGCGGCCGCTCTCAGGGACAGACGGGACGCGCATGCTGGTGCGGACCTTCTGGGGCCCCAGGACACACCGCGGAAAGATCGGGGGACGGAGGCGACAGGCCCGGGCCGGCCCGCCATGCATGGGGCGGCCAGTGTCCCGGCCTCGGCAACTGTCACAAACTGCGTTTCTGCATGTCAGGCCCAGATTGGGGTCAGCAGGAGGCCGGACGGGGAGCTCTCGGTCAGTACGAAGGCGAGAAGGAGGGAAGGAAGGAGAAGGAAGGAGGAGAGAGGGAAAGAACGTACGGGAAGGAGGAAGGAGGGAAGGAGAGGGAAGGGTTCCGCACCCAGCCACGAAGGGTGGGACACTGGTGGCTGGCGTGGCCCTGGCACGTGGGACACAGGTCACACCTGGCACAGGGCGCCCCGGGCTGTTTGAGAGCCGGCTGTGAGCCCCTCTTGGCCACACTGTCCCCCGGGGCGGACGGGACCCCAGGACACGGTCCCTGCCCCTTGTGCTTGTCTTCCTGCTGGACAGGGTCAGCTCTGCCGATGTCGTTGGTCCCTGCAGCTGTCAGGCGAGGATGGCGACTCCCACCTCCAGAGTGCAGGAGCCCTCAGCACACGGACAGGCTGCTCTTGATGGGTGACCGGCTGGCTGACTGGGGCTGACTGACGGGCCTCTTCTACACTATGTAAATGCTCGCCACTGAGCCACACCCGGCACCAGTGTTTGTTTGTTTTGTTTCTTTGCACCTGCCTCATTGTCCCTAGTGCTGAGATGACAGGTGTGCACCACCATGCCTGGCTACGTTTTCTAAAAGTTGAAAGGAATCAAGCCGGTGTGGTGTACTTAGCTGTAATCCTACCTACTTGGGAGGCTGAAGCAGAAGGGTTGCAAGTTTGTGTCACTGAAGGAGACCCTGTATCAAAATACAGATAGGAAGGGCTGAGGATGTGGGCTCCTGGGTTCTAACCCCAGTACCATGAAGTAGAAAAAAAGATTGATATTCTATAACAAGTGAAGATGATACAGAATTCAAACGCTGGCTTTGGTAAAGTTTTTTTTTTTTGAGACAGGGTCTCACTGTGTAGTCCCAACTGGCCTTGAACTCACTATGTGACCCAGGCTGGCCTTGAACTGTGATCCTCCTGCCTCAGCCTCCCGAGTGCTGGGATGACAGGCGTGCACCACCAGGCCTGGCTTCGATAAAGTTTTATTTGCACTCGGCCCCACACCTGCACACAGTACCTGCGGTGTCTCCGTGCCTGCAGCACAGCCGTGTCCTTGCAGCAGGCGCTGCCCTTCCTGGGCTAGAGCCAGAAACCCTCAGTTGACCTCAGGTCCCGAGTCCCCGAACACCAGCCCACCTCCCCAACTTTATTCACTTCCCGTACCCCAGGGAGAGAGCCAGCGCTACCTGCTGCCAGAAAGGACTCATCTTCAGACAGCACCAGGAACAACGCCGCTTCCGGGAGCCGCTCCAGCAGCCGGTCTCCATGGTCTGTTTCTGGGGAAACCTGGCCAGGGTCAGACGGACGTCAGCCACTGCCCTGGTGCTGTGGGGCAGGGCCCAGGGGTTTTGCTTTGTTTTGTAGTTCAGGCTGGCCTTGAACTCGCTGTGGAGGCCAGGCTGGCCCCAAACTTGGCTGTGCCCCTGAAGGAGGCCCCAGGATTTCGAATAATATAGAGTCATAGGCACTGGGCATGGTGGGCCCACCTGTCATCCCTGCACTCGGGCAGGAGGCTGAGGCAAGAGGATCCCTGTGAGTTTGAGGCCATCCTGGGCTCCACAGAGTTGAAGCCTGGCTTGAACTACACAGTGAGACCTTGTCTCAACCCAAACCCCCAAAAATGAGAAAGAAAGAAAGAGAGAGAGAGAGGAAGGAGGAGGAGGAGGAGGAGGATATACCAGGTGTCTGAGCATCCCTCAGTAAAGGCTAAGAGGAAGACCATCTCTCTCGCCATGCACAGCTGTGCACTTTGGAAAGGAAGCAGCGTTGGTCTTGTAGTCAGTCACTTACCACAGCAACGGAGCCGCTGCTGAACCCCACGATCACTACCCCCTGTTTCTGGACCGGGACTGCACAGGTCGGTGTCTGCCCAGATACACTGGACAGCGGCCGCGTCCCCTGCAGCGCTCCGGTGGCCGAGCTCCACACGCTGACGGTGCCGCCCTTGTGCAGGCTCAGCAGTCTGGCCCGGGACACCAGCACGGCCGTGCACACCCAGGGCTCGGAGATGTCGCCCAGGATGCGGAAAACCAGCCCCGCCGTCTCCAGGCTCCAAGCGACGGCCTAGGTGAGCCAGAGAGAGGTGCACCTCAGGGGACTCCAAACGCAAGACCTGCGCGGGTCGGGGGCCTCGTGGGCTCAAGCGATCCTCCTGCCTCAGCCTCCCGAGTAGCTAGAGGACAACGCGTGCCACTGTGCCCAGCTAAACCCCTCTTTTTATACCCCTTCTTTTAATAGTTTGTGACTTTTTATTGACAATGTTGCAAATCAAATTCAGGGGAGAAAGGGGCCGCGGGTCTCGTGTTGGATTTTGGAATAACGAAGACTCCGGCAGAAAGAACTGGCGGAATTGAGTCCAGCCTGCAGTCTCGGGGGCAGCGTTATCACCATTAACGTCTCAGCGTGACAAGGCACCTGCGTCACCTAAGACCTGGCTCGTGAGGGAGGCTGCGGGAAGAGCACTGGGAACTCTGTGCCGCAGAGCTTTCCCAGAAATCTGAAGTTGTTCCAAAATAAAAACTTCCAAAAATAGAAGTTGTGCCTAGTGGTGCCTGTGTGGGATCCCAGCACTCAGCAGGCTGAGGCAGGAAGATCGCTGCAAGTTCAAGGCTAGTGTGGGCTACATAGCAAGACCCGGTCTCAAAAAAACCAAAAACAGAACAGAAACAAAAACCCAAATAAGGGCTGGGGATTTAGCTCAGCAGAGAGCACTTGCCTCGCAAGTACAAGGCGCCGAGTTCAATCCCCAGCACCAAAAAAAAAAAAAAAAACCTAAATGAAAAAGAAAGGGCCCCATTCATGCCTTGTGTGTTGACCTGTGTTCATTACTAGCGATCAAGGGTCAAAGCAGATTTAAGTCTCTTTACCGCCTCAAATGTCTCTTCTCCTCAGCAGCAATCATCTAAATGGTAAGTGCTTATTGTTCATTCTACTTCTGGAGTGTATCTACACACACATTTCTTAATTTTTATTTTTACCAGCACACGTCTGCAGTACATGATGGTCACACTCCCCACAGGGAGTTGGCACAGGACAGCATGTGTCTGAACTCTCCCTCCGCCCCATCCTCCGCACATATGTAAAGTTCAACGTGTAAACTTACACGTATACATTTAAATACGTAAACTTCTGCGTGCAATTTTTGGCAGTGCTGGGGATGGAACCAGGGCCTCGTGCCTACCCGGCAAGTGCTCACCGATGAGCCGCACTCCAGCCCTGCAGAGTTTACACTAGAGAAATGAAGAGCAACATCCACAGGGAGATACGTACAAAGCCCAAGTCCAGTTGTTCCTGGCATTTGTAAGAAAAAGAACTGGAAACAACCTGTCTGTCCAAGAGTCGGGGATTCATCACATAAGCTACCACAGAACCACGGAATGAAACCTCGTGTAATCCTTGAGCGCGTCGGAGAAGAGGGTTACCGAGCACGTGAAGTTCAGTGGGAAACAGCATCGCAGCCCTGCGTGTGGTCTCACACACGTCACAAACACAGCGTGTGTCCTCGAATCAGGGAGATGGCGGTGGTGGGCATTACTTCTTTATACTTCGCTGTGTTTTCTAAATTCTGGCCGGTAACAGATGATTTTTGTCCTGGATTTTGAAATCAATCAGTACTTCTCTAATACTTAAGCCTGCTCTGTCCTCTAAAAATACAATACAAGTGATGTAGAACTTAAAACTAGCCACCTTAAAAATGGTAACAAAAAACAAATAAGATCAGTTGTTTTTGGAGGGGTGCTGGGGATCAAACTCAGGGCCTTGTGCTTGCTAGGGAAGTGCTCTACCACTGAGCTAAATCCCCAACCCCAAATAAGATCAGTTTTTTGTAACATCAGCTTTAACAATATGTTTTCTGTAAACCTGTAGTCCAAATGTTAATACTTCAACACGGGGGTTGGGAATTTAGCTCAGTAGTAGACCACTTCTCTAGCAAGCACGAGGCCCTGCGTTCGATCCCCAGCACCAAAAAGAACCAAAAAAACCAAAGAAACCTTCAACATGTGATAAAGATAGGCATGGTGATACACACCTGTGAGCCCAGCACTCTGGGAGGCTGAGGTAGGAGCGTTACCAAAAGTTCAAGGCCATCCAGGGCTACATAGTGACAGTGTGTCTCAAAAAACCAAATCAAAATGAAACAAAATGACATAGAGCCAGCACGGTGGTGCACACCTCTAATACCAACTATAGCCAGGAGGCTGAGGCAGGAAGATCTCAAATTTGAGGCCAGCCTGGACAGCATAGCAAGATTCATCTCACCACCTACCACAACTAAACTGTAGCCTTGGTAAAGCAGTAAGTACTTACGGGGCAGTGTGCAGCCCTAAAATGACAGAATAAGAGAAGATAAAAATATGTCTCCAATTTTAGGGTCAAGAAATCGAACTAGGATCATCGAGGCCTTTCCGGCACCTCCTAGCATTGCCCCCTCCCATGTCCTCACAGAAGCAGCCCCTGCGGCCTCCGGATGCCCTGGTCCCGGCTTGTCTTGCTGAGCAGAGTGGCCGCAGTTACCTGTGAGCCTGAGGCCGCGTATACCACACCATGGGCCTCATCCACATGGAGGCTGCAGGTCTGGGGGCCTGGGGGGCCCGCGTCTTGCAGGGTGGCCTTCTCCTGGCCAGACAGCAGGTGCCACAGGCGCAGTGTGCGGTCCCTGGAGGCCGAGATGGCCAGCGTCCCCTGGGCAAACACGGCCACGCACGTCACCTCTCCTGCGGCAGGACGTGGGGCATGTTAGCCAGGGCGCTCGGACCTGATCGCCACAGTGCCTGTGGGGATGGGGACACCTGGCTCCCAAAGACAAGAAAGGTGGGTTCACGCAAAAAATCATGGAGGGAGAAAGAAAAATTAAAATGTAGCAGAAGGCTGGGGTTCAGTCAACCGTCCCAGCTCCGCCTGACAACCTCCGTGCAGAACTCCTGCAAACCACATCTCCAGCTCTTGGGAGCCGTCACGAGATGGGAAACCTTCCCTTGCCATGCCATTTACACCCATGATGGCTTTGGGGGTTTTCAATAAATTGTTTATGGTGTTTGTCTGACAACAAATAATAAGAGTTTGTTGCTGGGCATGGTGGCCACATCCCACTCTGGGAGGTTGAGGCAGGAGGATCACAAGTTCGAGCCCAGCCTAGATAATTTAGGGAGACCTTGTCTCAAAATAAAAAATAAAGAAGGGCCAGTGTTGCAGCTCAGTGTGAAGGCCCTGGCTCCATCCCAGTGTAGCGGGGTGGGGGCTAGAAGAGAGGCAAATGTGAAAAATTTAGAGTTCGCTATGCTTTGAGTGAATATATCCCCCAGAATTATCACACAGGAATCTTAATCCCCATGCAACAGTTAGGAAGTGGGACTTTTTCTTTTCTTTTCTTTTCATGTTGTGGTACTCAGGACTGAACCCAGAACCTTCTCATCAAACTACAACTGCACCTTAGGTTGCTTGACTGACTCATTTTTGTGGTACTGGAGATTGAATTTGTGATCCTCCTGCCTCAGCCTCCTGAGTAGCTGGGATTATAGTCGTGCACCGTCATGCCCTGATGGGGAGTGATTTGCTGTGCAGCTCTGGCTAACAGCTGCAGGAATGAAGCCCAGAGTTTTGATACAGAGAGGAGTCCACGTGACAGACTCTGGAGTCTGTGTGTGGGACAGAGGATGGTGGCTGTCGCCCCTTGCTGCGTCCCACCTGTGTGTCCCGTGAGAATGTGGGTCACGCACTGCTTCTCCACGTCCCACACGGTCACCATGCCGTCCTGGGCGCCCGCCACCAGCAGCCGCTCCTCCGGGCTCCACGCCAGGGCGGTGACGCCTGTAGCCACAGGGACAGCAGCTGTGCCCTCAGTGCCTGAGTCTCTGCTGCAGGACCCTCTACCCCCTACACAGATGGGGAAACCGAGGCACACAGCTGCCTGGCACAGGCCCGGGCCCACCGATGGCAGAGACTGCAGGGGCGCCGGCTCTCGGGGCGACTCGGCATCCCCAGCCCGGGCTCGTCAGTGTATTTACACCAGGGCTCTGCTTCCCAGGGGCCCCAGGGCCGAGGCAGAATGAGCCAGCAGCGGCCGATGGCACCCTGGGGACCCGCGCAGCACCCGCACCCGTCCCCACAGCCCCGATACCCACCTCTGTGGCAGCCAGTGAGGGCGGCACGCAGGGGCCCCCCCGGGGGCTGCAGGCACCCGGCCAGTGGCACCAACACTGGGTGCGGGCAGGCGCGGAGCCAGGCCCCGGCCTGCTGGCACAGCGGCCCCACCAGCGCCGGGCACAAGGTGGAGAAGAACTGCAGCCTGGCCAGCAGCTCCGCGTACAGCACGCTTCTCTCTGCAGAGAGGAGGGATGGTGACTGCCTGCGTGGTCCCCGCCATCCCCCAGGCACCTCCGCCTGGACCTTCCAGGGGACAGCGTGGTCCAGGCACGGCGGGGGGCGCCACAGGTCAGTATGGAACTCTGAAAGTGGCGCCAGGAGGGAGGGAGCCCAGAGGCTGAAGCACGACAGCCCCCAGCAGGGCGGAGGACACCTGGCCGGGTCGGCCACTCACCTGGGCCCTGGAGCTCCAGGGCTGGACGGCAGAGCTCAAGCGCCTCGCGCAGCAGGCCCAGCTCCGGGCCGTCCACGTGGGGTGCACACAGGTCCACGTCATCCAGCAGGGCCTCGAGGCCGCCGGACAGCACCCGGCAGGACAGCCAGCTCATGTCACCTGTGGACACGGGGTGGGCAGAGCTCAGCACTCCCGCCTTCTCCAGAATCTCCATGCAGCAGCGGACTCGGGGCCCAGCCGACCTGGGGTGGGGGCCGCACCACACACTGGGAGACAGGGGACACGTCTGTCCCCACGGGGGACAGAAATCCTGTCTGAAACATCTGGAAAACGTCCAGATGTGACAACGGTCTCTGGGGGCAGGGCAAGGTGTCCTGAGGCTGAGAAAGGGGGAAGGGTGAGTGGATACACAAGTGCATAGATAAGTGGATGGACAGATGGATGGATGGATACACGGGTGGACAGATGGGGGGATGGGAGGGGCAGTGGGTGAGTAACAGACAAACAGACTCACTCTGAGCAGCTTTGCTACCCCCGCCCCACTGTCAAAGGCCAGACGGCCATCCTCCAGGCTTGTGGGCACTTGTGTGCTGCCCAAGGCCGAGCAGTGCCCTGGCCTTGACTCCCCTCCTACCTCCTGCACCCCTCTACCGCCAGCGTGACCACCGAGCCGGCGTGTGCTCTGCCGGCCGAGGTGGAGGGTGGTGCTCACCCAGCACGTCCCGCAGCAGCTCCTGGGTGCGCCCGGCGCGCAGCAGGTGGAAGGGCAGCTCCGCCAGCTTCCGCTCGTTGGCGACGGTGTCTGAGAACCACAGTGGCTGCGGCGCCACCTGTGGGGTGAGGGGACGGGCTGGGGCATGAGCTCGCTCCTTCACTCCGCGAACTCCAGGGGGCACAGCGGTGGACCGTGTCCGCTGCGTGCGGGGGCAGAGCGGGGAGCCTGGGCCTGGGGGTTCTGAAGCAGGGCGAGGCGCTTCCTGGGGACAGGGAGGTCTCAAAGCGGGAGCCCGTCAGAGAGTAGAGGGACTGCCAGGGCCCATGGCACACGCTTGCAGTCCTGAGTGCTGGGGAGACTGAGGCAGGAGAATCATGTGAGCCCGAGTCCACATCCAGCCTGGGCAGCATAGCGAGATCCCTCCTCCAAGCAAACAGAAACGGTAGTGGCAAAGACCTCGAGGTGTGAGACAGCAGGACAAAAGTTTGGGGACACAGTGGGGGCACCAGGGAACGACGGGAGGCTTAGAGGAGAGGCAGGCTGGGATTGGATCGCTGGGCGGACAGAATGGGAGGCGCTAGGCGGGGAGACCAGACACGGAGGATACGGGGCGCCGCGGGGCTCTGGGCACACAGGCGGGACTATGACGGCCTGTGAATTCACTCCCGCCTGACCTGCCCCCCGCAGCCGAAGAACGAAAACTATGGTCTGCAGAGATACTGACACGGGGCCCGAGGGAGGGCGGGAAGACAGGCGGGCACAGAGGGGACCTGAGTTTGTTCCCTGACTGACTCTGTCATCCGCGATAACCACACCTGCCGTGAGTGGACGTCGGCTTCGTGTGCTCTCCGCGGACCGACACTCCCAGCCCGTTTTATTCTCTTTCTTTTGTGCTGAGGATCAAACTCAAAGCCTTGTGATTGCAAAGCAAGCAGTGTAACCACTGAGCTAAATCCCCAGCCTATTCTCCTCATTTTGAGACAGGGTCTCACTAAGTTTCTCCAGCTCAACTCAAACTTGCGGTGCTCCTGCCTCGGTCTTCTGAGTAGCTGGGATGACAGACATGCGCCATGGCGCCTAGTAAGGTTCATTTTCTAAAGCGCCTGGTGTATCAGGGACCACATGGCTGGGAATCAGACCGCACAGTGGAATTCACAGAGGAGGCTACTCCAGCCACAACAAAGGGAAAGATGTGTAGATGCATGGAGGGATGGACAGATTGGTAGATGATAGAGTTGTCCCTCAGTTTTTTCTTTCTGTGGTGCTGGAGACAGAACCCAGGATCCCACACATGCCAGGCAAGCTCTCTTCCACCCCTGGCACTTTTTATTTTTATTTGGAGACAGGGTCTTGCTAAATTGCCCATGCTGGACTTCAACTTGCAACCCTCCTGCCTCAGCCTCCCTGAGTGCTAGAATGACAGGTGACTAGCTGGGGGTGGTTTTAATGTTTCCAAGTGTGATTTTTCTTCTTGCCTGGAAAGTGAGGGGTTTGTATCTCCTCCTCTGCTGCTCCCCACCCCAAGTTGTGCTCAGGGACTTGGGGCGCCTCTGGGGGAGGGAGGGCAGGTTGGGATGGCTGGCCGGGCGCAGGCGGGCGGCTCACCTTTCGGTCTAGGTTCAGAGGCTTCCCCACGCATGGCAGGGTGATGAGTTTCTTGGTACCCTGGCTCCAGGCACCCAAGAAGAAGTCGGCCAGAACACCATGCCGCTTGGCTGCCTCGGGTGGGGACAGGTAGCGCACGCGGACCACCTCAGTCAGCTGCCTGTGGGGGGAACACGGGCTGGTGGCTGGGGACACAGCGATCCCAGCGGGAGCACACGTCCCCCTGGAGGCCACGCTGGACTGAAGCAGAAAGATCGCTAGATCCCGGGGGTTGTAGACCAGCCTGGGAAACAGCAAGACCTCATTTCAAGAAAATCAATAAGTAAAAAAGAAAGGAAAGCAAAGAAATGAAACTTAACCACGCATGTCACGGTAATACTATGCACAGTAGCCAGAAAGTGGAAAGACTCCGTGTGGGTAGATGGATGGATAAACACAATAGGGTCTGTTGCACAGTGGAATGTTACTCGGCCATGAAAAAGGAGCTCGGCTTTGACATGGCTACAGCACGGAGCAAACTGGAAGCTGTGAAAGCAGCCAGACCTACAAGGCCACACGGCGTGTGACCCAAGGATGAGAAATGTCCAGGGCCGGAGAGTCCACAGGACAGGAAGTGGGCTGGTGGCCTCCAGGGCTGGAGGAGGGCACAGGGAGGGGCGGCTGTGGGGACTGGGCTCCTCGGGGGACGGAAGTGTCTGGAGCCAGAGATGGTGGCCGCACATGCGGGGCACTAAACACTGCTCGACTGTGCTCTTTAGAGCCAAAACCTGTTATGTGATTTCGCCCCAATTTTAAACAGGGGTCCTGAGGCTGTAGCTCAGAAGTCCAGGACCTGCCCAGGACGTGTGGAGCCCTGAGTTCCAGCCCTACTGCCACCAAAAGAAAACCAAAACAGGGTGCGGTTGCCTATCACCCCAGCTACTTGAGAGGCTGAGGCGGGATACCAAGTTGGAGACCTGGGCAACTTAGCAGACCTCTGCCTCGAAACTTAAAAAAGGGCCTGGGCAGAACGCCTCGAGTTTGAGCCTCAGCATCATAAAAAACATAAATAAATGAAAAGGGTTGTGGTGTGGCTCAGCGTGAGGGCTCGTCTAGCAGACTTGAGGCACTAGGTTCCATCCCCAGCACTCAAGACCTGGGATCAGGTCTTGCTTTGAGCTCAGGCTGGCCTTGGACTTGCGGCAATCTACCTGCCTCAGCCTCCCGAGTGCTGGGATTATAGGTGTGCATCATCCTGTCTGGCTACAAAAAATTTTTGGTGCTTTTTGTTTCCTGAGACAGAGTTTCACTATGTAGCCCAGGCTGGCTTTGAACTCTGTGATCCTCCTGTCTCAGCCTCCCACATGCTGGGATTCGTGCACCATCACACGCAGTTTAAACCTTTCTTTCAGTGCTGGTGAAGGAACTGAGGGGCTTGCACTTGCTAGGCAGGCGCGCTACCGCTGAGCTAAATCCCCAGCCCCTAAATATCTCTTTTAAAAATTCAAACAAGTTGCTGGGCATGGTGGCACACACCTGTAATCCCAGGCCTTGGGAGGCTGAGGCAGG
This sequence comes from Hystrix cristata, assembly GCA_004026905.1. Classification (NCBI taxonomy): domain Eukaryota; kingdom Metazoa; phylum Chordata; class Mammalia; order Rodentia; family Hystricidae; genus Hystrix; species Hystrix cristata. Next base: position 17,099 of record PVJO010003577.1, on the reverse strand, counting down.
AGGATCACTGTGAATTTGAGGCCTGCCTGGGCTACAGAGTGAGACCCTGTTTCAAAAAAAAAAAAAAATTCGAACAAGTGAGTTCGCTTATTTATTATTATTATTATTATTATTTTAAATGTAAATAAGGACAAAGAAGGGAGTTAGTTTAGAGTGCCCGGTACGGGGACCCGGATCTCGGCTTGAACCTGACCCGGTTCCCCAGGCGTGGAAAGCCAACAGATCGGGCCATGAGTCCGTGTTCCAGGTGACCCACCTGTGGGCGATGGCCAGCAGCGTGGCGCCGTGCACGGGCCGCCGGGTCAAGCAGCCGCCCAGGTCCTGGCGTAGCCGCACCCACAGCAGCGGCGGGAAGCGGAGCAGCTCCCGGCTGGGCGGCGTCCAGTCGTGGTAGGCGGCCCGCAGCACCTCATCGTCCAGTGACAGTACGTCCTTCAGCTCCGCCTCGGCCAGCCCGTGCCTGCGGGGAGCGGGGAGGGTGACTGCACCACACCCTGAGACCCTTCCTGGACGGCGCCCCTGGGGCCCAGCTGGGAGGGTGCTGTCTGGTGGGCTTCTGTGAGTACAACTGCAGAACGTGGGCCTCCCACTCCCCAGGGGCTCAAACTGTGCTGCAGCCCCAGCCCCTTTTTCATTTTTACTCTGAGCCAGCATCTCTCTAAGCCTCTAAATTGCCCAGGCTGGGCTGGAAGCTGTGACCCTCCTGCCTCAGCCTCCTGGAGTGCCAGGATGACAGGCACCGGTGTCAGAGCCGGATGGAGGAGTTTTCCGTCTGTGCTTGGGGTCGGGTGTGTTGGCTCCACATGCGCTGACTGCTGACGTCGTCTGCTGGCCCGGTGCTGGTCTCTGGCCTGGCGGGCTGCACGCTCCGGTGCTGTGCTGCGCTGTGACTCGGTGCTCAGGCTGGGGGAGCTGTGGGGACGCGGGCTCGTCGGGCTCACGGCTCTGGTCCAAGGTCTGGGCCACATCTGCTCACAGGCTTCTTGCTGGTGGAGCCCTGGGCTGCAGCAGGCGTCCTGGTCTCCCTCCTGCTTCTTAGAAAGCCACCAGGACTCGGCCACAGGCTTGCCCCAGTCCCTCCCAAGACCCAGCCCTGGATGCCAGGGTTGGGGAGACAAATTTCAACTTGTGGGCCCTCGGGCGCGCCCGCACTGCACTGGCCTCATGAGCTCGGGTGGCAGTCACAGAGCAGTGTCCCTTGGCACCCGCCAGCTCGGGTTGCATCTCAAGGCGCTGGGAGATGTGAGTCCGAGACCAAGATGGTGGCTGGGCCCATTTCCAAGTGCCAGCTCCGGCGTCTGGGCTCTGCTGTGCTGGGAAGACAGGGCTCGGTCTTGTCTCTCCAGGCACGGACCCCTCCCTGAGAGCCATGGGTGGGGTCTGCGGGGTCCCGAGCCTCTGGTGTAGGGGCGCCGGGGTCGTGGTCCCGGCTCATCTGCGGGTTCATCATGGGCGAGGTCGCAGCTAAAAGCTGCGCGGAGGCCAGGCCTGGCTGGGGGACGTGGCTGCATTCTCATGCATGGTGCCTCCCTTCTCTGCCTCCCACCACCACCGTGCTTCCAGGAGCCGGCCCCTCCAGGCCTGTGCGCCAGGATGTTTCTGCCTTGGAGCAGCTGAACACAGACTGACCCCATGGAAACCATGTGCCACGTAAGCCCCCCCACCCTTCACTTGTGGTTTTGGGTATTTTGTCCCAGCAGCAAAGCTGACAGGTGCAGGGCTCAGCCTGATGACCTGGCCACCTCCAGAGACCCCGAGACCAGCACCCTGAGTTAGAATTTCAGGGGAATGCAGACACGCAGCCCACGGCAGCACCCATGAACCTCGCCCTCTGAGACTGGTGTGGAGCCAGGCCAGGGCCGAGCGCTGGTAGAAGGTAAACCAGGCACCACAGAGGAGAGATGGGAGGGGCACAGGGATCCAGCTTCTGGAGCTGGTGGGTGCCCAAGAAGGTGTCATCTGAGAACAACCCAGGGTCCATCGACAGATGAGTGGAGAAACAAGCACCCATGCCATGGAGTATTACTTAATCAAGAACAGTAGCAAAGCTCTGAGGCCGGCTACGATGTAGATGAACCTCGAAAACATGATGCTGAACGACAGAAGCAGACACAGAAGGCCACCAATCTGCTTATGTGAACTGTCTAGACCAAGGTCCGAGGAGACAGGAAACAGGGTAATGGTCATCATGGACTTGGGGAGCTAGAAGTGTCAAAGCACACATCGGCAATCCCAGCTACTCAGGAGGCTGAGGCAGGAGGAGTACAAGTTCAAGACCAGCCTGGGTAGTGCACAGAGAGCCTATCTCAAAATAAAATTTTAAAAAGGGCTGGGGCGGTAGATCAGGGATAGAGCCCTTGCCTAGTGTGCACAGGCCCGGTTCCATCAATTAAAAACAGAAAAGCCCACTTTATCCTGGTAACTACAATAAGAACTGCTGTAATCCTGGGACCTGCTTCCCCGCCCAGTTCACGTCTCCAGCAGGGGGACCCGTGTCGGGGGCAACCGGCTGAGTTGGCACTCGGCACACGTCTTGAAGAGCAGAGAAAGACTCGAGCCGCCACTGCGTGAGGAGTTAAACTCGTGACACATCAGGGATGCTTGGGGTTCCTGTCCAGGGTGAGAGAGCTGCCCTGCACACAGCTCACGGTCACCAGGACGGGCGACGGTGCCGCTCACCATCCTCGTCACAGCCCTGCCGCGCAGCACTGGAGGGGGCCTGGGCACCGCCCGTGTCCCCAGAGCCTCAGAGCTGGCAGCCCGCCTCTACCCCAGGACGCCTCGCCGACACAGACCCACAGCGACACCTGCTGTCCCCACAACTGCACGGGCGCCATCCTGACCGCAGGACATGGCTTCTCTCTGCCTCAGTTTCCTCACTGTCCAAGAGCAAAAGCGCCCAGCGCCAAGGACGGCCCACACGGTCCCCTTCCGAAGCCATGTGACCTCATGGTGAGGGGCCGGCGCTCTCTGGGTCAGCTGCGGCCTGGGGGAGGGAAGGCGGCTCTGGGAGGGGACTGTGTGCCAGGCGTGGGACCGCCCGGCCTCGTGCTGCTGGCACCGCGGACCAGACCGCTCTGTGAGGCGGGGCGGCCTGCGCACTGCAGCAGTTTAGCAGCGTCCTGAGTCAGGAGAGTGAAGACGGGTGGATGGGCGGTGGGGTAGACAAATGATAGCTGGATAGATAGATGAATGGATGAGTGAGTGGGTGGATGCATGGAGGGCAGCTAGCTAGCTAGATGAACAGACAGACACACGGACATAGTAGGCACAGAGGAGACACACACTCTCCCTGCCTCTCTGGGGTGGTTGTTCGCTGAAGCTGCTGAGCAGCTCGTCCCCACACCCCTGGTCGTGCAGGACAACCACAAACGTCCGCAGACTTCCTGGCTGCCCCCAGGGACGGACGGAAGCCCCCGAGGCGGGAACCTCTGCCCTGCACTGCTGGGATTTGCACCCCATGCCACCCCTGGTCTCCCAGCTCCCGCTGGACCCTGGGCCAGCCCCACCCGGTGCGGAGCTGGGCTTTGCCCATCACACCAGATGCGATGTCTGGTGGGCGAACGGATTTCTGTCTGTAGGATTCGAAGAACAAGCTGGTGACCTGGTGTCCAGTCCTCAAAACATGAGTTCATGGAGCAACAAAAGCCTAAGGCAAGCGGAGGATGAGGGGACAGGCAGAGGGCACAGGAGCTGGTTCCCTCTGCACCCCACCATAGTGACCTGACGCCCTGGCGCCCCGTCTGTCTCTATACGCTCGTGGGGTGCAGGCCAGTCTTGAAACTCGGGGTGCCACGTGAACTCTGGGGAGGCCCCCTGGAGTCAGCTCTAGGTAGCCTTAAGCTTCCACAATTCCCCTCAAAATGCAGCACTCTTCCTTCCTTCCTTCCTTCCTTTTGTTTATACTTTTTATTTTTTGCAGGTCTGAAGTTCAAAACAGGAATACTCTCCCACTGAGCTGCATCCCCAGCTCTTTTCACTTTTTATTTTGAGACAGGGTATCCCCAAGGTGCTAAACTGCCCAGGCTGGGCTGGAATTTGGGATCCTCCTGCCTCAGCCTCCAGGCATGCTCGGATGACAGGTATGGGCACCACACCCGGGTCCCTTTTACTTTATAGCAGAAAGTTTGTTGGGCTGACTACGTCGGCTATTCTTTGCCATCCTGGCCCCTAGAAAGCTCCATCTTCTTTGTTTCTAGGAGTTTCTCAGTTTTTGTTTTTGTTTTTGAGACTAGGTCTCACTGTGCCGCCCAAGCTGGCCTCAAATTCACAATCTTCTGGCTGCGTTGAGAAGTTTTTTCTTTCTTTCTTTGGCTGCAAATATATTGGAATTGGGTTTTCTTGTTTGTTTTTGGCTGATTCCCGTGTGACAAGTCTGTAAGTGAACTTAGAGGCATCAGTCCTTGTGATCAATTCTTCAGAGAAGTTTGCTTTCAAAAGATTTTTCTGTCAAGCCTGGTGCATGGCACACACCTGTCATCCTGCTCTCTGGGAGGCTGAGGCAGGAGGATTGCAAGTTCCAGCCCAGTCTGGGCGATTTAGCGACTTGGGAAGACCCTGTCTCGAAATATTTAAAAAGGGCTGGGTTCATAGCTCAGCGGTGGGTGCTGGCCCAGCACGCTGAGACCCTGGCTCCCACCCCCAGCACTGAAAAGAAAAACAATGAAGCGGAGACTCACCGGGAAGCTGCGATGTAACCCAGCACGTGGGCCACCAGGACCGGGCTGTGCGTCAGCTCCAGGCGGGCACAGAGCTGGTGCGCTGCCTCCTCCGCGGTGGTGGCCAGGGGGGCGGGCACGGAGAAGGAGGCCCAGGTGTGCGCCTCGTGGAAGGCCAGCCACAGCCGCCCGGGGTGCCCACACTCCGGCAGGCTGGCCCACAGCAGGTCGTGCTGGGCCGGGCTCAGTGTGCGCCCGGCCGCCGCCAGCAGGAGCTGGACCATCTCCTGGCCCTGGGTCGCAGACAGGGGCTCCACCTCCCAGTAGGCTTCCGGGTCTCTGAGCGTTGCCCGCACGGCGTCCAGAGCGCCGCCCGGCCCCGAGCAGGCGGACAGGATGAGGTGCACCCGCGGGGGGCAGGCGAGGGGCAGCCAGGGGACACCCTGGGAGCAGCGGCCGGGGTCCAGGTCGTCCACGGCGTCCAGCAGGATGACCAGGGACTCGAAGTCCCTGCGGGCCACGGTGTGGAGCAGGACGTGGAAGAAGTGGGCCAGCCTGGCGCGGGCCTGCAGGACCTGGGCGGGGGGCGCCGGCAGGCCGAAGGCCAGGCACAGCTGCAGACACAGGCCTGCCAGGAGCCGGCGGGCGCCCGTGCTGCCCTGCGACGTCCCCAGCAGCCGCAGCACCGTCACCGTCTTGCGGCCCAGCAGCCCGGCCGCCTGCTCAGCCAGCTTGCAGAGCAGCGCGGTCTTCCCCACGCCCGGGGGACCGAACAGCACCAGGGGGCCGTGGGGACGGCCGTCGTCCTGCCGCAGCCGCTGCCCGAGCCGGGCCAGCAGCCCCCGGCGGCCGCAGAAGACCCTGGTGGCCTCGGCGGCCTGCCACAGGTGGTGGCGGATGTCCCGCAGGAGCCGGGCGGGGCCGGGCGCGGCGGGCGGCAGCTCCCGGAGGCGCTGCAGGACCTGGTGGGTGGCGCCGGCCACGAACTGCTCCGCCAGCCCGCGCAGGTAGCGCGCGTGGGCCTTGCTCCCCGGGCTCGCCCGGTCGCGGGCCCCCGGCAGGCGGTGCACCTTCAGCGCCCCGGGCCGCTCCAGGCTGACCGGGTGGTCCTGCGCGGCGGGGTCCACGCAGTCCTGCGGCGGGTGCCTGGCCGGCTCCGGGATGTCGCGCAGGAACACGGTGGCCCCCGGCGCGCCGCTCAGCAGGCCGCGCTCCAGCTCCCACTGCAGCACTGCGGAGGAGGCGGGTGGGGCGGTCACAGGCGCAGGGGGAGCGGGGTGTGTGTGTGTGTAGGTGTGTGTGGGTGTGTGGTGCTGGGGCTTGAACCCAGCGCCTTAGCGCAGAGGCCCACCTCCAGCCCCAACTTTCTTTTTTACTTTGAGCCGTGGTCTCATGGAGTGAGCTGGGCTCCAGACTTGAGATCTTCCTGTCTCAGCCTCCCAGAATGCTGGGAGCAGAGGTGTGCACCTCCACGCTTGGCTAATGCCCCTGCGGTTTTTGATCTGGAACTCATGGGAAGGGTGTGAGTTTGTATTTCCGACCCCCTCTTAAATGATGTCCTCCCACTGCTGGGCCAGGGACCACACCGAGGTAGCACTGACCTAAACTTTTGTATGTGTTTCTTTGTTTATATGGACCCCAGACCTCATGCATCCCAGGTAAGTGCTCTTCCACTGAGCCTTTTTTTAATTTTATTTTTTATTTTGAGACAAAGTCTCTCTGAGTTGCTAAATCATAGCCGGGCATGGTGGCGCACACTTGTCATCCCAGCACCAGGGAGGCTGAGGCAGGAGGATCACCATGAGGTCAAGGGCAGCCTGGGCTACTTAGCAAGACCCTTGCTCAAAACAACCAAAAAAACACAAACAGGAACAGAGGAGAAGTCGCCACAGCCTGCAGGTGCCTAAGGACACACAAAATCCTGGAGCATGGTGAGCAGTAGCCAAGCACTGCAGGGCCCCAGGCTCCGACCCCGGCCCTGCAGAGAGCGACCAAAATCCCAATGCACCCCGAAGTTTGATGAGCAGAGATGCACCCATCTAATTCTCACTTTTGGCAAGAAGACCCTATTCATTCGCATTCCTTTATCAATTAGTTAAGTAAATCAATATATCCCAGCAGGTAGCCTGACGCGGGGGCGGCCTCGCCTGGTGGAGGGGTCCCAGCTCACCTGAGCGGTTGTAGCGCTGCCACTGCTCCTGGCCAATGAGGCCCAGGCTGCAGGCCTCCTGGGCGGCAGCGCCCAGGACCGAGATCAGGGCGGCCTCCCCGGGCCTGGGGGCCTCCCCGCTGCCTGCAGCCTGCAGCACGTAGCGGGGGGGAAGCGCATTCTCGTCCCTCCGGAAGCGGCGGGCCACCAGCTCCAGGTCGCGTGGCCTGGCACTCAGCCGAGCCCACAGCGCCTCCCACTCCTTCTCCTCGATGTGCCGGGGCACGGCGCAGGGGCCGAACTGGTCACCCAAGAGGGCCTGTGGGACACAGCAGAGAGGGGCGCGAGGTCAGGGCTCGGCTGGCAACTGAGCTCCGGCGGCCTGAGGGGGCCTGGGCTAATGGAGATAATTACATACAGAAGGTGCACACCTGTCCTCCTGGCACTCTGGGAAGCTGAGGCAGGAAGGTCTCAGTTTCTAGCCCAGCCTCAGCAACTTAGGAACTTAGCGAGACCAGTCTTGAAATAAAAATTTTTTAAAAAGGCTGAGGATGCAGCTCAGTGTGAAGGCCCTGGGTTCGATTCCCAGTACCAAAAATAAATAAATAAAAATACATAAATATGAGCAAACAAAAATGTGCCTGTAGAGACAGGTCCCTGTGTATGTTGTAATCTGAGATAGCAGATAGCAGGTATGTGAGTTGAGTTTTGTTTTGTTTTCTGTTGGCCCAGGGAGGCCTCGAACTCCTGGACTCCAGGAATCCTCCTGCCTCAGCCTCCCTAACAGCTGTGTGTACAGGTGTGCACCACTGATCCTGCTCCAGACAGGTGAGTTTTGATTCCCGTCAAGGGCTCGGGAGCACCGAGTTCTTTTCTTCTCTTCCTGGATTCCTCCTGTGGCTGCTCAGCCATAGTCCCAAGGACACGGTGAAGGACACATGAAAGTTGTGGGAACCAACATGGCATCACTAATGTCAACCCTAATGAGCACAAGTAAACAAAGGCAGGGTGGGAAGAACAGGCTCTGCGGCCTGCCGGCCGGATGGTAATGCCACATGGATGACAAGGGTTGCAAGCTTACAAGGAGGCCGCTGCGACTTAGCTCAAAATACCTCTACGGCTGGATGTGGCGGTGCATATCTGTCACCCCAGCACTCGGGAGATGGAGGCAGGAGGGTTGCTAGTTTGAGCTGAGCAACTTAGTGGGACCCTGTCTCAATATAACGATTAAAAAGGCTGGGGGCTCAACTCAGTGTGAAGGCTTCAGGTTCAATTCCTGGTACTGAAAAAAGATAAAAAAATGAAAGGCAGGCAGAAAAAAAACAAACACTGAAGAAAGAAAGAAAAAAGAGAAAGGTCTAGGTGGCACAGGCCCATCATCCTAGCACTGTGGGAGGCTGAGGCAGGAGGACTGCGGTGAGTTCGAAGCCAGCTCGGGCTTCATAGTGAGTTCAAGACCGGCCTGGACTACATAGTGCAACTCTGTCTCAAAAACAAAAACAAAAACAGAAGGAAGGAAGGAAGAAAGAAAGAAGGAAGGAGGGAAGAGTGCTGCAGTTAGCAGGTCAGAGCCTGGGACCTAGGAAAGCTCTAGAGCCCTGGGCTGCTGGTGGCCCAGGAGACAGCGCCTCTAAAAGGCTTCCGCGGGGAGCCGCCGTGGCCGCCGCTGCTAATGACTTATTTACCCGCATCTTGTCCCTGCGGCCCCGCGGCTCTGATTTCCATGGGAAGTCCCAAATCGGGGTTGGGGGAGGGCACTGTGGGCCTGGCTGGGGGGCGGTGGGAAGCCAGGAGGGCAGCGGCCAGGTGCCCACGAGGTGCCTGCGAGGTGCCCGCTGCCTGGGGTGGGGAGGCTGGGATTGGCTCTGCCCCCCATGAATGGAAGCCTGATGTGCTTTTACAGCCTGGATTCAGATTGCTACACCCAACTCCTCCTGGCTTCTTCCCCGTCCTGTCCTGGGGACGGAACCCAGGTCCTGTGCACTGAGCTCCATCCTCAGCCCTTCTCATTATCTACTTTTGGACGGGGTCTCACTAAGTTGCCCAGGCTGGGCTGAAATTTGTGAACCTCCTGCCTCAGCCTCCCAGAGTGCGGGGATCAGCTAGCCATGTCTGCCCTGGATAGGCCGAGGGGACAGGGGCCGGAGCAGAGACGCCCTGCCTCTGCTGCTGGGCTGGGCTGCGGATGGGCTGGTGACGGAGGCGAGTCAGGCCACCCGACACCCACAACAGACTCACGACGAAGGCTGGCCCCAGGGACGTCCTCTGACAGCGCTCCAGCTCATCCAGGCACAGCTCGGGGGTCAGGTGGTTGGCGGCCTCTGAGCTCTGGATGCCCCACCGCAGGTCCACGGCCTGGGGACAAAGGCTCTGTCAGGGCCGGTCGCGTGCTGGCTGGTTTTCTCAGCCCCCTTTGACCAAAGCATAAAGTTTCTTTCGGTAGTTTCTTTCTTGCAGTAGTTTTTGGAAGTCTCTCATTCATACGAGCTAAAGGTGCAGTGACGCATGCCTGCTGTCCCAGTACTCAGGAGGCTGAGGCAGGAGGACCACTGTGAGTTCAAGGCCAGCCTGAGTTACATAGTGAGACCCCGGCTTAAAACCAAGAAACAAAAAGCAAATCACATCTGAAACGTTTTGAGAAGCAACATGGGCACTGTCATAGTGTCCCTCTGTGAGTGGGCTGTGTCCCTGCTTGTCCCCAGCTAGCTCTCTCTGTAAGGGAGGTGGCTGCGGTAGGGCCGGCGCGTTCTTGGCAAGGCCACACCCAGCTATGTGCGCCTGCGCGGGCGCCGGGCAGAAAGGCCCCATTCAGGCCGTGGGGCTGCCGGGGAGGCTGGCACGAGGAGGGGACAGAGGCCTGCACGGTCCCTGCACCCCCGAGCTCCTCAGTGCGAGGAGAGACAGAAACTCCTGCAGCCCCCACTGGGGATGGGGTCCAGGCCAGTTCAGAAAGCACTCTGGAGACACCCGCCTCACAGCACAAAGCCACGTGGGGGCGCATGCGTCATCCCAGCTATTCCAGAGGCTGAGGCAGGAGGATTGCAAGTTCCAGCCCAGCTGGGGCAACTTTTTGAAACGCTGTCCCCAATAAATAAGAATAATAAAGGAGCGGAGCGGAGCTCAGTGCTCCCCGCGTCCCGCCCCAGCACTACAGAAAGTAAACAGATTGCAAAAGCATCAGTAAGGCTTTTGGGCCTGCGCTGGCTCTGGACACGGGCGGCGCGGCCTTACCTCGAAGGGCAGCCCTTGCTTCTGGCAGAAGGTCAGCAGCTCCGGGCAGGCGGCGCCCAGCAGGGCCTCTCGCTCGGCGTCCATATCTGCAAGGCCCGGCGGCCGGTGAGTGGCAGAACCAGAGCCCCAGCCCCGGCCAGGAGGGAGACTCCCACACGCAGACACAGGCGTGAACACACGCACACATGCACACACACACGGGAGACTCCGTGACCTCTGCAAACCCCACATCCCAAGAAGCCCTGGGCCGGGCCATGGGGTTGGTCGTCCACCCTGTACAAGGCTGTCAGGCGGGACGCAGGATGCGGCTGCCCTGCCGCTCAGTGGCCCGCACTGGCCCAGCACGGTTCCAACCCCAGAAGGAAGGAAGGAGGGAAGGGGACCCGCAGGTAGGCTGGTGGTGGTGGTGGTGTACGCCCCGTCATCTCGACTACTCAGGAGACTGAGGCAGGAAAATGGCAAGTTCGAAGGCAGCCTGAGCAATTTACCGAAACCCTGTCTCCGGATTTTAAAAGGAGTGGGGTGTGGCTCAGGGGTGAGAGCTGGCCAAGCAGGCTCCAGGCTATGGGTTCCGGCCCCCCGCACTGCCAAAGAAAGAAGGGGAAAAGACAGACAGAGAGAGAGAGAGAGAGAGAGAGTACTCAAATTTCATTGCTTTCAAAAATTTTGACCAAAAGAGAAAAAAAAAAAAAAAGCCAGGCTTAATGGCGTACACCTGTAATCCCAGGACTCAAAGACTGAGGCAGGAGGATCTCTGTGAGTTCAAGGCCACCCTGGACTACATGGTGAGTTCAATAGTTCAAGGTCAGCCTGAACTGCATAGAAAGACCCATTTTGAAACACACACACACACACACACGCACGCACACACACAAGATGGTTTGACTACGAGGCCTTGAGTTTGCTTAGAAATATTCCTGCGGTATAATGGAAATGTTACATTCTGATGCTCTGCTGTGCCAGGTATTTGGTGAATTCAAATGACAGCCTGAAACTGATCAGAGTGGGGAGTGGGAAGAAGTTTCTACACTACAGAAATTGGCAGGTAAGCCACACATGGTACTGCACACCCATCACCCCAATACTCAGGAGGCTGAGGCAGGAGGATCGCCACGAGTTTTCGTTTTTGTTTTTGTTCCTGTTTTTTTGAGACAGGCTCTCACTGTGTAGTCCAGGCTGGCCTCAGACTCCCAGCAATCCTCCTGCCTCAGCCTCCTGAGTGCTGGAATGACAGGCATGCGCCACCTCACCCAGCTCGCCCTGATTTCAAAGCCACCATGGGTTACACAGTGAGACCCTACCTTAAAAAAACCCCAAAACATAAAAAAAGAAAGAAAGAAATTGGCAGATAACACAAATCAGATGTATTGGTGTGTGTAGGCGGTTTTCACTGCTGTTTGTGTGTTGCTGGGGGTCTGGCTCAGCTGCCCAGGCTGGCTTTGAACACAGGGGTTTCAGGCCACAGTGTGGGTGCAGTCCAGGACCGTGGGAGATAAAGCCAGGGAGGGGACAGGGTCCAGTGGGGCGGGGTGGGGGTGTGGGGGGGCACAGCTCCAAGGGAGCAATCGCGGTGTGGGCAAGGCCCTGGGTTCACCCCCAGCACCAGAGAAGGGAGGAAAGGAAGGGAAGGGAAGGAAGAGGGGGAAGGAGTGAGGGAGGGAGCAGGAGCCTGGCACAGCACATTCGTCCTGCAGTGACGTCCATCACTGCAGCTCCCCGGCGGCCCCGTTCCATCTCCTGTGGCCTCCCACCTGGTCCCCAGAACCCTCCTGCCTCAGCCCAGCCACACACTCACCCGAGATGGCGGAGCTGATGTAGATGGCCACCCCGCTGGGGATGGGCGGGGGTAGCAGCCCTGCCAGGCCATGGAGCAGCCGCCGGCGGGTGCCCGGGCTGAGGGGACCCCCGCCGCTCATGCTGCCAGCCTCCCGCGATGGCTGAGCCCGGGCTTAGGCCCGTGGCTGGGCGGCCATCTGGGGCCTCTGTGACCCTCAGACCCTGTCCCCTCTGGTGCCCCAGCGCTGGTCTGGGTCTGATGGGGACACAGACCACGGCCACCTGCTGGTCCGGGGTGTCAGCCGCTCTGCCTGCCGCCGCTCCAGCTCCCGCCGAGCTCGCAGAGTCACCAGGGCAACCCCAGCTTCCCTCAGGGCCTGGGGACCTGCAAGCCTCCTGGGCACCAGTCCCCAACGTCTGTGTCAGTGAGCCCAGGTGCACGGATCGGTGGGGATGCTGCGCTGTGGAGCCCAGCAGGCAGGTGGCGGGACAAGTGCCGGGCGACCCGCTGGGTGCTCCACCCTCGCCCCTGTTGGCCAGTGCCCAACATTAGCACTGTCACCAGTGGGCGTCCGACCCCTGGGCGCTCTCACAGTGTCGGGAGACACTGGGGCTGTCACAAGCAGGGACACCGAGGGCATCTGGGGGTGGAGGGCGGGGATGGTGCAGAACACCCACAATGCATAGTGCGCCCACCATGGAGAATGACCGGTCCCCAAATGTCACCGGGCCAGGAACAGAGGAAGCAGCTCTACATCAATTCGGATCCTGGCCTGCAGGACGCAGCCTCCTGGGCCTGCTGCAAGGCAAGTCTCACCAAGCCGGGCTCCTTAAAGTCATTGGAATCATGCATCAGGTGGGGGTGGGAGCGCACGTCTCTGGCATTTGGGAGACTGAGGCAGGAGGATTGCTGCGAGTCTGGGGCCAGCCAGGAGTACAAAGGCGGGCTTTGTCTCTCTCGTCTTTGTCCCAGCAGCCCCTGGGCTGACCTGCTCCCCCGACCACACCCCTCGGTCACTGCTTCCTGGTGTTGGGGGCGGGGAGACTGGGGCTGCTGACCTCCACACGCACCTCTTGCTTTGCATTCCCAGCCCACGCTTCCTCAGTCTCTGCACGAGGACATCTGTGGCCGGTCACTCTGTGTGTGTGTGTGGGGGGGATCTATCATGTGTATCTCTGGCTCTATTCACCGGATGTCACTAGGTGTCAATAGTGTGTCCTCTATGACAATCACAGAGGTCTCCAGATGCCTCTGCTTAACAGTCCTCCTCCTGGCGTGTCTAGCTCCTTGCAGCCCCAGGGCCTTTGCACGTGCTGTGCCCAAACCTTCCGCCCTGTGTCCTCTCATGTCAGTCACATTTTGGCTTCTGGGTCACCTTGGAGAGGTCCCCCCCCCGCCCCGTCTATCCCACAGCTTGGTGTCTCCCCAGTCGCCCCCAGGACCATCATCGTGTATTAGCCTTCTGGGTGGCACTCACCCTGCTGCAGTCCCTACTTGCTGGGTTTTTGTCTCCTGCACCAGAAGGGGAGTTGCGTGGATGCTGTGGTCAGCACGCCCAGCCCCCTGTAGGTCCCAGTGAGCGGCTATCCCCTCCGTGGGCTCATCCGGAGGCGCCTGTCGATGTGGAGCAAGCCCGGGCGTCCCGAAGGACAGAGACCCTGTGCGGTGCCCGCCTTTGGCTTCCCGGGACTCCGGGCCCCACAGCGCTGGCTGCTGGTGGATCTAGAACTTTCCGGGCAGCAGGACGGAGGAGAAAGTTTGCCACCCAGAGCCAAACCTCCAGTGCCCAAGAGCTTCTGTCCTCTGACTTTCTGGGTCTGTCCCACCCAGCTCTCCTGGCAACGGGATCATGAGAGAAACTGGCTCTCGGCACTGGCTTAGCCGGGCACGCAGCCAGACTGGAGGTTAACCGCTGTGTGCCCAGCAGATGCCAGCGAGGGAGCCCCGGGGCCGACAGCACCCCAGCAGGCATTAAGGGAACCAGAGCTTCCAGACCCCGGTGCCCAACCTCAGCATCGACCACCGTGCGGCGTGGGCCGCGGGCCTGTGCTTCACGAGATGCCAAACAGCGCCTCTGCTCTCCACCCACCAGACACCCGGAGCAGAGCCCCACCTGGAAAGGCAACCTGGTGTAGCAGGGCGCGGGGGTGCACGCCTGTGATCCTGAGTCTGATCCCTCAGGAGGCTGAGGCAGGAGGACTGCTGCGAAATCGAGGCCAGCCCGAACTACAAAGTGAGACCCTGTCTCAAAAAAAGCATCCCAACATTGCTAAGTGACCCGGTCCCCTGGTCCCCACACCGTCACCAGTAATGATGACTGTGCTGACGTTGCTGACGCGGAGCAGGGGCTGCCACACCTCCACGGCTCAGGCTGCCGCCCTGACAGGCACACTGCTGCAGACACTCGTGAGCTGGCTGCTGTGTCCACGGTGACGCCAAGCTCCCAGGAGGTTCAGGCCTTTCTCACGCAGCCCTGGCGGGGGACTAGGCCTGATTGTCCCTCAGAAGTACAATCTGTGCACTTCGCTGCTGTGTGGACTTTTTTTTTTTTTTGAGACAGGGTCTCACTACGTAGCTCAAGCTGGTCTCAAACTCTCAATGATCCTCCTGCCTCAGCCTCCCAAATGCTGGAATCACAGGTACGCATGCTCCGCCACGGTTGGCTTTCTCACTGTTATTTTGATCACCCTTGTATGTGGCATTTACATCATACCGAGTACCCCAAGTCACGTGGAGATGATTTAAAGTCCCCGGGAGGATAGCACGGGTTCTGTACAGACACGAGCTCTATTCCAGAAGAGAGTCGAACCGCCTCAGATCCCCGACCCCGGGCACTACAGGATGTTCTTTCCACAGTAACAGGATGAGAGAGGATGGTGTGGGAGGTGGGGTGCGGCGGTGGGGTGGGGGCTCCTGGCACTGTTGCACTACTTCTGTATCTGGGAGTCGCCAGAGTCCAAAAATAAAATACCCACTTTTTTTTTTTTTTTTTGCAGGGGGTACTGGGGATGGAACTCAGGGTCTTGTGCTTGCTAGGCAAGCATTCTACCACCGAGCTGAATCCCACCCACCTACGCGCCCCCTCTTTCTTTTTTGTATTCTTTTGTTTTGTCTTTTGAGACAGGGTCTCACTATGCAGCCCAGACTGGCCTCGAATTCACTATGCGGTCCAGGCTGGCCTCGAACTCGTGGTGATCCTTCTGCCTCCGCCTCCTGAGTTCTGGAATGACGGGCGTGCGCCACCACGCCCGGGCTAAAATATTCAGTTTCTCCCCTCCAGGAGAGCCCGTGGTTGTCACTGTCGTGAGCAGGCACCAAGCCCCAGCGGTCTGCGCTCCTCCTTCGCCATCCCTGCGCGCCCCGCCCGCGAAGGTCCGAGTTTCTTCCCCTCTCCCCGCCCCCCCACCCCCCCAGCGAGCTCGGCTTGGCTCGGAAGCGCGGGGGAGCGGCGCCCTCTGTAGGCTGGTGTGGGAACTGCAGGGCAGACGGCCGCACCGGGACGGGCTGGGAGGGGCGGGGCGGGGCAGAGATGTGGGGGAGGATGCGGTGGGGGGTCCGGGAAGCACGCAGAAAAAAGATAAAAACCCGACCATGAAGATAAATAATGTTTTCGATTTCTAAACTGTGGCCAATTGATCAGCATTTTAATGCTGTATTTTCTTCAAATGAAAACGGCGCGGCGAGGGGGTTGCCGCAGCTCAAAGCGCCCGCCTGCACGTGCGAGGCCCGGGGCTCCATACTTACACCCTCCACCCGGCAGAGAAAGAAAAGACAAATCAACGACGGATAGGCGCGTCCGCGTTTAAGGTGCGCGAAGGCAAGTCTGCAGTGGAGGTCGGATCCTGTCTTTACTAAAATTTGGATCTTTTTTTTTTTTTTTTTTTTTTTGGTGCCGGGGATCGAACTCAGGCCCTTGTGCTTGCAAGGCAAGCACTCTAATCACTGAGCTAAATCCCCAGCAATTTGGATCTTTTAATGAATTTTGCTTGCATTAATTTTGATTCCTACAAATATTACTAGTAAAACGTTTGTTTCGTTATCGTAACAGCCCTACTGCCTCCCACTGATTAACCCAAGTATACAGAAAGCAGAAGCCAGGCCACGTGGTGGCACACGCCTGTCATCTCAGCACTTGGGAAGCTGAGGCAGGAGGATCGCTGTGAGTTCAAGACCAGCCTGAACTACATAGTGAAACAAAACAACAAACAAAAGCTATTAAAAAAAGGAAGCAGGCTGGGGATTTAGCTCAGTGGTTAAAGTGCCTGCCTTGCAAGCACAAGGACCCAATCCCTGGCACACACACACACACAAAAAACAAAAAATGGAAGCAGAAAAGAAATATTGGTAGTGCTATTGGAAAGTGGTGGGGCCTTTAGGAGGCGGGGCCTAGTGGAGGAAGTGAGGTGTGGCCTTGAGGGGAATGCCAGGCTCCTGGCTCTTCCCCTCTGCGTCACGCGTGCCCAGAGCAGCATGGCCACGTGATCATGGACCCAAGCCTCAGAAACCATGATCCAAACAAACCTTTCCTCCCTTAAATTGGTTTCGCTAGTGATATTGTCATAGCAACAGGTGCAGGCCTCCAGGTCTGGGTACCTCCCAGGTAAGTATGGGGCCCACTAAGCTTCAGTGAGTGTTCATTGATTGAATTCATGCTGACTCCCACCTTACAGGCTGAACGTTTGGGTCCCCCCCCATATTTCTCCACTGCAGTCCTGTATCTGCGGGATGCTATTTTTTGAAACAGGGTCTTTTTTTTTGAGACAGAGTCTCACTATGTAGTTCAGGCTGGCCTTGAACTCACTATGTAGCCCAGGCTGGCATCGGACTTGAGGCATCCTGCCTCAGCCTCCCAAGTGCTGGGCATGTGCTACCCCACCTGGCTCGAAACAGGGTCTTGCTATGTTGTTCAGGCAGGCCTTGAACTCCGGGCGATCCTCCTGCCTCAGCCTTCTGCCTCAGCCTTCTGCCTCAGCTCCTGCCACCACACTGGATTAGGATTATGGTTTTTATTTAAAAAGGAAGAGCCTGGAGTCTTTCCTGCTCTCTGCCTTCTCCAGACACTGGCTCTGCCTGACCTCGATCCTGACCTGATCTCAGACTCCCGGGCTCCAGAACTGTGAGTATAAATGCTTGTGTGAACCACGCAGGTTCTCGTAATTGGTGTAGCAGCCTGTGTTAGAGTTTGTTCTCCAGAAAACAAAACAAAATCAGGAAAAATAAGATAGATATTGATATATAGAAAGAGACTCGGGGCTGGGGATTTAGCTCAGTGGTTAGAGTACTT